>JAFEMH010002758.1:45000-314726 GCA_022495995.1 Adenophora triphylla var. japonica
ATATATATATATATATATATATATATATATATATATATATATATATATATATATAATATAACATAGGGTCACGCTCCAATGAGAACCGTTTAAAATGAGAACCGTGAGAACCACTTGTATACACTTGTATACAGTAAATATTTAGCTATTGTATACATATACAATAGACTGTATACATATACAGTAGATACTTAGCTACTGTATACAAGCGTATACGTGTGGTTATACACTTATATACAGTAGATACTTAACTACTGTATACATATACAGTAGACTGTATATGTATACAGTAGCTAAGTATCTACTATAAACAAGTGTATACAAGTGGTTCTCACGGTTCTCATTTTGTTATGGTTCTCATTTGAGCAGCTACCATATAACATATATATTATATATAGTATATATATAATCTATTATACAATAGAGGGAGGGAAAACTGCCAAAAAACTGCCTCTTAGGTAGGGTATAAGTGGTAGCTAGGATTAAATCTTAAGCTTTTAATCCTACGGCCTAAATTCCTTCCCCTCCCACGATCTCTTCTCCCTCTCTCCGTCAAACACCAGTTACTTCCACGGCTGCGCCATTTTTCTTCCGCATTCACTTTGACGCTCTCCCCTCCCCAACAATATGTTGTGAAATTGGTGCTCTCCGTTTGCAATCAAGACAAAGAAATCAACACACCCACACGTACAAGAAAGAAACAATCACACACAAGAACACAAGAGTTGTTTACCCGGTTCATTCACCAACTCGTGAACTACGTCCGGGGGCAATTGCCAAGCCAATATGTTATTAGTCTCTCTAATATGTTGCTACAATGTGTTCTAGGCCGAAATTATGCTTATATAGTTACAAGGAAACCCTAAATCTAATTTAAGAAGAGTTCTAATCAAATAAGGAAACAAAACAAAGCCCAAAACCTCGGCCAGCTTGAGGCGCCCGCCTCAAGCCTTCCATGCGGCCGCCTCGCGTTGGCAAACCTTGGCCACCTGCCTCGGCCAATGAGGCGCACGCCTCGGCCCTCCCCATGCGGCCGCCTGGCGCAGACCCAAGCCACGAGCAGAATTCTTCACTGCTTTGAACTCCTTTTGATCTCCATAAACCCCTCCGACTTAGGCCCCTTTTCTTTCTTGGTTTAGGACTCCAATCCCAACAATCTCCCACCGGAGACTAAACTAACAAACATAGAATCACCCATTAACTCCCACCACGGAGTAAAGACCTTCGAACACATTTTCCCCATTCCATATTGGCTTGACACTACCACACCTCTCCTCAAGTACTAAGGCGAGTTGAAACCAAGCGACGTTTCAACCTCCCCGTGTTAGGATCGTTCTTGCCTCCCCAAATCGCCTTCTACCTTGATTTCTCCCCGCAAGTCTAACTTCGCCTTCTCCTCCGCACCCACCTTCCTCGCAATGCCTCCCCTTGAAACTTGGACACACCTTGTTTCTTGCATCGATCGTTCTTGGTCCGAATCCGCTCTCTGTTAGTGGCCCTTGGACATCCACACCGCGTTGATCAACTTTGTGTCCTCCCAACATACCGTTTCTTGATGTCTCCCCTTTTACACCAACAAAGCCGGTTCTTAAGCCTCTTGCTTCCCACCGGAACGAAAACGACATTGTAGGTAGAGTACAACGTCTTCCCCTTAACCCCACGAGCCAACACCTTAGCCCCTTTTGTGACTTCCCAAGACCCACCAATGAAAGAAACACCGTATCCTTCACCGTCAAGTTGTCCCACGTAAATCACCCTCCTCCTCAAATCCGGAACATGCATCACGTCGTGTAGTTGTAAAACAGCCCCATTAGGTGTCTTCATCATTACATCCCCCTTACCTTTGATCTTCAATGGTTGACCATCACCAAGATAGAGAACCCCAAAATCTCCGGTTTTGTAACGCCTCATTGATTCCGCATCCCCACTAGCATGACAAGAAGCTCCAGAATCCAACACCCAATCTTCACCCGATCGCTCCTCCCCTAGGATTAATACATCACCACCATCATCCACCACGTGCGCACCACCACTTTTTCCCTGACAATCATAACTGATGTGCCCCAATTCACCACAATTGTAGCACTTGACCTTTTTCCCCTTAGGTCTCCCCCTATTTCTCTCCACCCTAAGAAGTACCCCATCTACGGACGATTCTCCCCTTTTCTCCTTCCTTCGCAACTCCTCTTGCGGGACGAGATCTCTAACCTCCGTATACACCAATCTTTGTTTTGACGTACTAATCGTTGTGACAAGAACCTCCCAACTATCGTGCAATGACTTTAGTAGAAAACAAGCTAGCACTTCATCGGAGAAAGTAATATCAACACTTTTCAATTGGTCCACCATACCTTTGAAATTGCCGATATGACTTGCCGCCGTCTCGCCCTCTCCGACATCTTCGCATTCGCAAACCTCTTTATCAAATGCACCTTATTGATATTCGACGGCTTCTCATACATGTCCGACAGCGTTTGTAGCAACTCCACCGTTGTCTTGGCCTCCATAGCGTTCCGTGCAACGTCGTCGGTTAGGGCACTCCTTACCGCTCCTAACGCCTTCCGATCCAAGATCTCCCATTCTCCTTGTGTCATGTCTTCGGGCTTCTCCTTCAAGGGCTTATGAAGATCCTTACAATAAAGGTAATCTTCAATCCTTGTCTTCCAAAACGTAAAATTCACACCGCTGAATTTCTCGATTTGGGTCTTCATCTTGACTGCTTCACCAAAATCCCCAAGAACGCGATTCAAAATTAATCAACTAATGAAAAATTTTGAATCCTCCGAACCAAAGCTCTGATACCAGTTGTTGTAAAATTGGTGCTCTCCGTTTGCAATCAAGACAAAGAAATCAACACACCCACACGTACAAGAAAGAAACAATCACACACAAGAACACAAGAGTTGTTTACTCGGTTCATTCACCAACTCGTGAACTACGTCCGGGGGCAATTGCCAAGCCAATATGTTATTAGTCTCTCTAATATGTTGCTACAATGTGTTCTAGGCCGAAATTATGCTTATATAGTTACAAGGAAACCCTAAATCTAATTTAAGAAGAGTTCTAATCAAATAAGGAAACAAAACAAAGCCCAAAACCTCGGCCAACTTGAGGCGCCCGCCTCAAGCCTTCCATGCGGCCGCCTCGCGTTGGCAAACCTTGGCCACCTGCCTCGGCCAATGAGGCGCACGCCTCGGCCCTCCCCATGCGGCCGCCTGGCGCAGACCCAAGCCACGAGCAGAATTCTTCACTGCTTTGAACTCCTTTTGATCTCCATAAACCCCTCCGACTTAGGCCCCTTTTCTTCCTTGGTTTAGGACTCCAATCCCAACACAATATAGCTCTCCCCTCCCCCAACAATATACAACGGCAACTATCTCCTCAGACTCTCTCTTGCAATCGTCAATCATCACTCAGCCCTCTCTTCTCCGATTCAAATCACCTCGACTCTTCTCTTTCTCAGGTATGTTATCTGGTTTTTGATTGATTTTCTCTACTCTTATCTCTGATTTTGTTTTATTTTCTTTGATTGGATCTTTACTGTTTTCAATGTTGTAGAATCAAAGTATATGATTGAAACCCCCTTCTGCCCCCTTTTTGAAATCTTTTGAGCTAAAATATTTGGGGAAGATCCCCCCCCCTTTTGATCTCTGTAGGAATTAGAGGAAGCAGAAGGGGGAAGGAAAATGTGCAAAGTTATGACAATTAGTGAAGTTTATGCTGATTAAATATCTACACAAATTTAATTAGACAAGATTTGTCTTGATGTTTTTCTTTTTGATGGTGTAATTTATTTGTTAATTTCAACTGTGTACCACAATTGGTCAGCAAGGGTTCTGCGAAGGAGCTCTTTCTCTATTACATGAAACATGATGTTGATCTTAGTGTTTACGAAGGGAAAGTTTTACTCATCGTCAATGTTGCCTCCAAATGGTGAACCTCCTTTCCTTTCCTTTCCTTTCTTCAGACATGCTGCTCACAAGATATATATATATATATATATATATATATATATATATATATATATATATATATGTACTCCTATAATTTCTCCATTCAAGTTGATTTTTTTTTTGGCAGTGGATTGACAAATTCAAACTATGATGAACTCAGGGGCGGAGCCAGGAATTGCTCGAGGGGGGAGCAAGATTACACGGGGGTTCGGGGGCAGCGCCCCCGAAAAAAAAAATTCGGGTCGGACAAGTAAAAAATGGGTCGGATCCATAAAATACAATGTATTTTAGTTAACAAAAATGATAAAAGTAAATAATTCAAAGAACGATTGAAATAATGTTGAAGTATTTAACGCAAACAATTTATTAAAATATATTACTCGTACAAAAAAGAAATTCAAATTTGCTAATTAAACTTGGGATAATAGGAAGTGAGACCAAAAACAAAAAAAAATGGGAAAAGCCTAACTAATTAATTAAGATTGAAAAAAATGTGAGGAAATTAGGAGAAAGAGAAAAACAAAACTGTTAAGAGAAAGAAATGGAGAGAGAGAGAATAGCAAAGATGGAGGACAAATAAAATTAATTGAAAATGTAGGTAGCAGGGTTCGAACATGGATTTAAAAGGAAACACTAAAGACTTTAACTTCATCCCTTCTACCACTGAACTGCACCACTCACTGGTGTTAATCTTGAAGTTAATTATATACTCCCTCCGTCCCATTACAAACCACAAACTTTCCTTTTTGGTCGTCCCATTACAAACCACAAACTTCCTAAAATGGAAAGGAATCTTTACTATTCCCTCCACTCATTCTCTCTCCTACATTATTTTAATACTCACAACACCATTATAATTCACTATTTCCTCCACTATAATTCACTTTTCCTTAATTCCCGTGTCTACAGTAATTTTCCTTTTACTAATGGGACGGAGGGAGTATATACATATATAACAAAAAATATGGGGGGGGGCAAAAAAAAAAATTCCACTGCATTTTCGCCGCCGGTGGGGGCGAGTGCCCCCGCCTGGATCCGCCCCTGGATGAACTCAACCAATTGTATGGCAAGTATAAGGATCAAGGTTTGTATTAACTTGGAACTTGATAAGGTGAATCTTTCAGTCATTAAATTCTCTTTGTTAATATTCGCTTTCATTCATGTTGAAACTTGAGGTGGTACATAGATTTACTTCTGTTTGAAATTTGAATTCATATCAACTCGTACATCTTTGTTCTTCATTAGTTGTTAGTTACCATCATACATAGCAGGAGAAAAGTACTCTTTTCATCCCTGAACTTTTTAAGTTTTTACCTTTACGTCATTTAAATAATTTTTTTTTACCTAAGAGTCCTTAAAATTGGCTTCTTAGGTATTATGTGATCCTAGACTGTCATACATATTGCCGTTAATTGGGGCTGAATTGGCAACATGATGTCAGCATTTTGAATATGTGGCACTGACTAAGCACCTAAAATGATGGTTTAATTCCATGAGGCCCCCTCTCCTCAATTCATTCTCCATAAAAAAGCCCATGCGAAATCCAAAAACCAACAAACAAACAAAGGCCGAGATCAAAATCTCATAAAAAAACCCCAAATCACGCGAGGGGTGCCATCGCTCGGCCTAAGGGTGCGATCGCCCCTCAGTCCCCCTTGTTTTCCCATATTTTTTCCAATTCTGGTCTTATACCCTTAGGTATAGGACCAAATTTTATTATATTTTAAGAAAACATAAAAAATTGTGGAAAAAAAAATTAAGTATATGAGTAATTTTGGTCCCTTTAGATATAGGAACGTATAAGTAGAGCTGTCAAACGGGCCGGGCCCACCGGGCTTCACTTAATGCCGGGACGGGCCAAAATATTAGCAGGCCTAGCAGATGAGCAATTGGTGTGTGTGTGTATGTGTGTGTCTTGTATTTCTGCACCAGCAGATGAGCAATTGGTTCAGCTCATCTTGATTAACTGTTACCAAGAGTTTGCACGCTTACTAAAAACACGTTAAGAAATGAATAAACAATTGCAAAAAGGTTGAGGACATCCAAAACACTACTGTTGATGATTCAAGTGGGTTAAAAGTAGGGTAGTAAGTATTGGATTTTTTGTAATTCTCCAAAAGGAAGAGAATATAAATATCCAATAATCTTGGGAATAAAGCAAAGTAAGACTCTTAGTATGAGATGTACCAAAAAGGAATGGGACGGAGAAATTATGCAGTTTGTTTTAACTCTTTTTTTCTGGCTTATTGCAGAGAGACGTGAAGAAGTTGCTGGAAATCGCTTAAGGTTCTGTAACTTCAAGGCTTGTGTTCAGAACCTGACATGCGTTCATGTAGAAGAAACGTGTGATTTGCAGTGCTATATATAGTGATATCAATAAGTTCATAAATTCGTGCATCTTTTGTGTGTGTAATATCATCATCTGTTCTGAAAATCATGAATCCTGTCAAAGAATCATTGTTGAATTGGAAATTTATCCACCGGTGCTGCTGGAAATTATTATCATTGTTTCTCTATTCAAACTTTACTAGCTGAAACATGAATCAAGATGCTTGTTAATCAACTGCACATTCAACAATTTTCACAAACTTCACAAGGAAAATAACGAATTTGAGGCCTGTAAACTTTTCACAAACTTCACAAGAAAAATAACGAATTTGAGGCATGTACGTTAGACTTAATCTGTGCATCGGACTGTTATACTGTCCGATTGCACAGCCCGATGCACAATCCAAAAGGACCAAAACATAATAACCTTTTACCAAGATGTTTCAGAGAGAAACTTAAAATCAGCTGCACTTTCAATATTTTTCACAAACTAAAATGAAAAGGCACTTACAAGAGAAAATGAAAATCCAACAAAGAGCACATTCCATCAATTGGAAGAACAAATGAGACCAAGAACATTTTCTATCAGCTACAAACACCAAACTCTGAAAAATAAAAATTTCTAAGCTACTCAAGGACCATAAAATGGCTGACTTTTGTTACAAATACGTTAGCACAACAAGTCATCTAATGACGAGCATCAAGGCTAAAAGGTTATTTGAAATAAGTTATTCTGATATTCGTATTTAAAGTGAGAGGAGTATAGGCTTTTTGGTCCTTTGCCTCATGATCTGGCTTTTTTTATAACCCATTATTGACAAGAAGCTCTTGAATTTAAAGTGGAAGGTTATTTGAAATAAGTTATTCTGATATTCGTATTTATTGTTCTCGATCAAGTGGTTCACTTTTTGGCTCATAATATGATTTTTATGGTAACATGGTTATTCTTTCATCTTTACAGCCTTTTTGTTGGAGGAGGTAAAAGTTTTGCTTGTGTTTAGAATTTTCCCTTTGAAATTTCGTCTGTTCCTTTTACTCACTTTTAAAGGGCAAGAAGGAGAAATCCATATATCATACCCAAAACATGCTCAGCTTTGAAGTGTCTTGGGGTAATTTTCCAAGTTCTACATTCCAAGGAATTACCACCTATGTATTTCCGCAAGAATAAGTTTGCTGGATAAATGCAACTAGGACTAGTGAACGTTCAATGGATATGCTCATGGTTATGTAAAGGTCTAAAAAATTCGTTCTTCTTCTGGATAATTTAATGTTTCTGTTAATTTTTATGTTGATATCAATATAAATATCTGAAGCAGTTGTGGCTGGTGTATCTGATGATATCTAACGAGAACAGTTGCTGGAAGCATGAATTATTATCTTTTCAATTCAAGCTAGAAATTATTCCACCATTTTCCATTCTTAACATTTTAGGACCTTGATAAGTAGTTATTATATAGTCTTTTATAGCGTTTTTATTATATTATTTACCTTAAATTTTGTACCAATTAAGTATAAATTAGCCTCTTTTTGTATATATCTTCGATTTTATGATTGGTTGGTATTTTGTGTGATTTTACAGGTCTTTAGGTCATTTTACGAAGTATAAAGGGTTCAGAGCAAAAGCCTTGAAAATAGAGGGACTAGAAATGAAAAATTGTTGAAGACCAGTCAAAAAAGGTTCTGCTCGGCCGAGCAGATCCCTTGACTCGGCCGAGCATCCCATTTTCAGCCAAAAGGTGCCTTTTACAACAGTTGTGAGTTGTGACCAGTCAAGAAAAGGTTCTGCTCGGCCGAGCAGATTCCTTGACTCGGCCGATTGAGCACATCACCTATCAGCCAACAGGTGCCTTTTTGAAAGAGTTGTGTCCCCCAGCCAAAATGGCTATAAATAGGACCCTTTATACTCGGTTTAAATCATCCAGAGAGGATCAGATCATACTTAGAATAGATAGTAAAAATACTCTAGCAATTTATACACAATATTCAAAGTGTATCAATGATTCGTCTAGTCCTTGTATACTTTTGAAGATTGTGAATGCAATACAAGTTTATTTCCAGCCATTGTCTCCTCTTTACAAGAATAAGTATCCCTTCTCTTACTTTTATTTCTATTCTTTTTATTATGATTTCAATGGTTTAAGTAATCCTTCATTTCTCGGAGTTGAAAACTCGATAATTTATATTCATACTTCTTTTACATGTCATTTCAATTCTCTTCTTATTAATCTTAAATGCTTGCAAATAGGGAGACGTCCTTAGTTGTATAACCTTAGTTGATCAAATGAAAAACATTGGTTAGCAGAACCCTAAGAATTGAACTAGGTCAATAATCTCAAAGCGTAGTTAAAGACCTAGGGATGATCCTTTAGTGGAGAATACGTGAGAATAATTTAGACTTAATGGATTTTGATTTATACGATACCCTCGAGAGGTGAGTCGGATTCCCGTTCGTGACAGACAGGATTACACTAAACCGGACCCTCGAGAGAAAGGCCGGTGAGTCTTAAAATACATGTGCTAGTTAGCACAACTTAGCATATCATCCTTGAAACTTGGCACTTTCATCTTAAAACAATTTCTTCATATTATTCTTAAATTGCCTGCAAAAATAAAGACGTTCATATTTGTAGAACCCTAGTTAATCGAGAGAAGTACCTAGCGGAGAATCTTGATTAGTCGAATTATATGAAGTAACTAGGTTTCATTAATCACGAGAGTAGTTTAATGGCCTAGGGGTGTTCTTTGAATGGAAAGTACATTGACTTTCAAACTTAATGGATTCTTACTAATTATGGTCAGCTAGAGATAAGCCGAAATGCCCGTTTGTGACAGGGCGGGAATACCATAAATGGAAATCTCAAAAAGTTAGGACATAATTAGTGAAGGATACAACGCTACTGTCTTGACCGTGAGAAGTAGTGTAAGCCTAATGTACCATCCTTGTTATTTTGATAAAAGCCTTTATCTAAAGCATGTTTATTTGATGTATACTCCCTCCGTCCCGCCCGAAGAGGCACAAAACCAACCTCGCACGCAAATTAAGGAAAATGATGTAGGAAAGAGAAAAAGTTTAAATGTTGTGAGTATGAAAAATTAAATAGGACAGAGAATGAGTGGGAGGAATAGTTAGGAGAGAGAATGTTGTGAGTGTAAAAGTAAAGTAGGAGAAAGACTGAGTGGGTGGAATAGTAATAAAAACTTTCCTTTTTGGGAAAGTGTCTTTTTAAATGGGACACCCAAAAAGGAAATTTGTGCCTTTTCGGGCGGGACGGAGGGAGTATATGTTTTCAATCCCGAGAATACTATCATTATATGTTAGAGTAGTTTATGTATCTTCCTAGTATTTTCTCTTACAAATTCTTATCTTCCCCAATCATATTTTATCTATATATTTATACTAGTAAAAGCCCGTGTCCAAGGACACGTGTTTTTTTTTTTTTTAATTAAAGAAAAAATTATTTTTTTAATTTAAAAAAAAATTAAAAAAAAAAAATTTTTTTAAGGACAAAATGGGAAAGGGACAAATGTATGAGGGCCAAATGGGAAATTCGGCAGAGATGGAACTGTTCATTGTACTGTTCATCCCCCTTTGCCATTTATACTATAGTTATATAAAGACGAATATCATCTTAAAGTAAACCCTGTCTCTGTAGGATCGACTCGTACTCGCTATATTTCAATAGCCCGTGCGCTTGCAGATTTTAAATAAACCGTTAGGTTTCGACCGAACAGACCTCAAAAAGAAATTGATGATAACAGAAGAATTTTCTGTATATATGCTTGATATCTAATTTCACCGTTCATTTATCAAATTCTGTCCTTCTAATATTTGCATGTAACTGTTCTCGATAGATTTTCATTTATACTCGGCATTAAGGATCGAATAACCCAATCTTTCGCAGGAAGAGCTCTCTTTTATCTATTTATTTATTTATTCATGCTTTATTTTGTTACTTGGTCAATGGTTTGTCTGAATTAAACTACTCATACCTTAGTCAGCACTGAATTAAACTACTCATACCTTAGTCAGCATATGATTTTGACATTTGAGTTTTTCAGTGTCACCTAAGTGGGTCACTTGTAGGCTAAATTGATTCCTAAACTTGATCTACTTTCTGTTTTCTTGCTTAGTTCTGTGCAAAGAACAAGATTGGTACCCATTTAACAGTAAAGGTATTATGTTAAAAGTATAATTTATGGACTTATTTGCGGGCAAAACCTATTGTTTGCTGTAATCAATTCGTGTGAAGTGACTTTGGTGGGGGAAAGACCTATATTTAATGTATTATCATTGTAGGAAGGGACTGGTTGGGAAGAAATGAAAAGAGAAAAGCATTGTGATGGATACTAAATATGTGAACCATATATCACATGACATAGAACAATCAAATCTATTATGTTTAGTTAGACTTTTGGTAATCGTGATTATAATTTTAGTCTTTAAATAATAAAAATTTTAAAAAATATATGTAAATGTTGTCTTTTTTAAGTCTCGTTTTGTAAGTTTCTAGCACATTTGATGCAATTGGCTTGTGTCGCTTGTTCACAGCTCAACACAGAAAAGAGCCATTTTCAGAAGACATGTTGCTCAGGTGTGTTTTCATTAAATTCTGAGTATTTGCTCTTTACATGTCAAATATCGTATTAGTAGTTAGACAATGAATTCTATTTTTTGTTATTCAAGTTTTTGATTATTTCATGTTTAGTACTTGTATAATTAATTCTCTCGTCTAAGTGAATTACATGTTTGCACAATACTTGTACAATGCTAAAATTGCACCAACACACTTTCCCTTAATGGATGGATTAAATAAATGAGAAGTGACATATTGAAAGAAGATCTTCCCCGGTCATGGGCCTTGTGAACCTGCATAGCAAACCTTCAATTTCAACAACTACTATTGAAACTAAAATGAAAATAACTAGAAGTATTCCATACTTCCATACCATATAACCGGCCACTACCGCCGCCCTTACCGCGTCCTCGCCTCGCCCTCATTTCTCATTTCCGATGACCTCAGCTGTCCCCACTATTCTAGAAAGAAGATTGCAAAAATAACTTACCACTAATTACAAATATACATTCCTATTCTATAACAAACAATATACTCGATTGATTTCTTGTTCCAGTGAGCCTTGATTGTCTCGGTTACGTCTCTTGCCTTACATCAACTATTGGGAGCTCTTGAACTAAATTACCCTTTTCATTTGTTAGCAAATGATCTTTGCTTTTCCCCACACACTATAGACCCATCACTATGATCACCGCTCCGATCATGCGAAAATCACCATCAAGAAAATTATAATTTACGAGTAAAAAAGATTCAAAATTCATATTTCAATGTAAAATGTTAAGGATTTTGAGCACATGCCTTCAAAGTGGATTCTGCTCGGCTAACACCAAGAATCGCTGCAGATGATCATGCATATACTGGATTGAATGCGGTGCAGAACACGTCAATGCTTCATCCAGCACTACTCCTTGCACATAGTATGCTATTCCAGCAAACCACTTCTAAAATACATTTACGCATAAACCATGTTTTTATATATTGGTGTTAACCTACACTCATTAACAAGTAAGTCATAAGCGAAGGTCCCAGATTATAAGTTAAAATTGTCAGATCGTCAATTAAAACTGTGACACTTAATCTTGTCTGATGCATGATTTTAACTTACTATCTGACAGTTTTAAAGACTTAAAAAATTATGTTTTTCTAGTGTGGGGAAAAACTAGGTTTTATACTTGTAGAATAAACAACAGCAAGCAAATGATTGTCGAAACCAAGGTACCACGCGGTCATGTCCCGCTCCATAATAAGTGCAGTCACGCCACTTTCAACAATTCCCATCACGCATACCAATGCGGTTAGAGACAGCTCTGTCGGGTATTCCTTAAGCGCCATTGACTGTACAATGAAGAAACCGGACCATCCGGCTGTACTAATAAGGACCAAGATAGTACCGGTGATCCAATGTTGGCTGGTGGAGTTGTTGGTGGTGGTGGTAATATGGTGGTGGGAGCCACCACCGTGGAAAAAGTCCACGATGGGACCTTTATACAAAGTCATCACCATTGCTCCGGTTACTGTAATTAAGGTGCCTATCACCTTTGCTTGACTATGCATCCTTTTCATGTTAACTCTCTCCAACCTATTATAAGAACAAGATAACTTTATAATTTAAAGGCAAAATATGTAATTTGTATGTACAAAATATTCTTACAAACATGGGTTTATATATTTGTACATACAAATTACATATTTTGCCTTTAAATTATAAAGTTGTTATCTTGTTCTTATAATAGGTTGGAGAGAGTTAACATGAAAAGGATGCATAGTCAAGCAAAGGTGATAGGCACCTTAATTACAGTAACCGGAGCAATGGTGATGACTTTGTATAAAGGTCCCATCGTGGACTTTTTCCACGGTGGTGGCTCCCACCACCATATTACCGCCACCACCAACAACTCCACCAGCCAACATTGGGTCACCGGTATTATCTTGGTCCTTATTATTACAGCGGGATGGTCCGGTTTCTTCGTTGTACAGTCAATGGCGCTTAAGGAATACCTAGCAGAGCTGTCTCTAACCGCATTGGTATGCGTGATGGGAATCGTTGAAAGTGGCGTGACTGCACTTATTATGGAGCGGGACATGACCGCGTGGTACCTTGGTTTCGACAATCAATTGCTTGCTGTTGTTTATTCTGCAAGTATAAAACCTAGTTTTTCCCCACACTAGAAAAACATAATTTTTTAAGTCTTTAAAACTGTCAAAAAGTAAGTTAAAATCATGCATCATACAAGATTAAGTGTCACAGTTTTAATTGACGATCTGACAATTTTAACTTATAATCTGGGACCTTCAGTTTATATGACTTACTTGTTACTGAGTGTCTAAGGTTAACACCAATATATAAAACTATGGTTTGTACGTAAATGTATTTTAGGGGGTGGTTTGCTATGGAATAGCATACTATGTGCAAGGAGTAGTTAACAAGGTTAGAGGACCGGTGTTTGTAACCGCATTCAATCCACTATGCATGATCGTCACCGCAGTTCTTGGTGCCATTGTGTTAGCCGAACAGATCCACCTTGGAAGGTATGTGCTCAAAATCCGCTAACATTTTACATTGAAATATGAATTTTTGAATCTTTTTTACTCGTAAATTTTAATTTTCTTGATGATGATTTTCAGTATGATCGGAGCGGTGATCATAGTGATGGGTCTATACTCAGTGGTGTGGGGGAAAAGCAAAGATCATTTGCTAACAAATGAAAAGGGTAATTTAGTTCAAGAGCTCCCAATAGTTGATGTAAGGCAAGAGACGTAACCGAGACAATCAAGGCTCACTGGAACAAGAAATCAATCAGAATATATTGTTTGTTATAGAATAGGAATGTATATTTGTAATTAGTGGTAAGTTATTTACTGCAATCTTCTTCCTAGAATAGTGGGATAGGGCTGGGGTATCGGAATGAGAAATGAGGGCAGAGGCGGAGGACGCGGTGTAGGTGGGTGGCGGTATGGTGGCTGGTTATATGGTATGGAAGTATGGAATACTTCTAGTTATTTTCATTTTAGTTTCAATAGTAGTTGTTGAAATTGAAGGTTTGCTATTCTGGGTTCACAAGGCCCATGAATTGGGGAATTTCGTCTTCCTTCAATATGTCACTTCTCATTTATTTAATCCATCCATTAAGGGAAAGTGTGTTAGTGCAATTTTAGCATTGTACAAGTATTGTGCAAACATGTAATGCACTTAGACGAGAGAATTAATTATCCAACTACTAAATATAAAACATGAAATAATCAAAAACTTGAATAACAAAAAAAAGAATTAATTGTCTAACTACTAATACGATATTTGACATGTAAAGAGCAAATACTCGGAATTTAATGAAAACACACCTGAGCAGCATGTCTTCTGAAAATGGCTCTTTTTTGTGTTGAGCTGTGAACAAGCGACACAAGCCAATTGCATCAAATGTGCTAGAAACTTACAAAACGAGACTTAAAAAAGACAACATTTACATATATTTTTTAAAATTTTTATTATTTAAAGACTAAAATTATAATCACGATTACCAAAAGTCTAACTAAACATAATAGGTTTGATTGTTCTATGTCATGTGCTATATGGTTCACATATTTAGTATCCATCACAATGCTTTTCTCTTTTCATTTCTCCCCAACCAGTCCCTTCCTACAATGATAATACATTAAATATAGGTCTTTCCCCCACCAAAGTCACTTCACACGAATTGATTACATCAAACAATGGGTTTTGCCTGCAAATAAGTCCATAAATTATACTTTAAACATAATACCTCTACTGTTAAATGGGTACCAGTCTTGTTCTTTGCACAGAACTAAGCAAGAAAACAGAAAGTAGATCAAGTTTAGGAATCAATTTAGCCTACAAGTGACCCACTTAGGTGACACTGAAAAACTCAAATGTCAAAATCATATGATGACTAAGGTATGAGTAGTTTAATTCAGACAAACCATTGACCAAGTAACAAAATAAAAAAGAAGCCTCAAATTGACTAAAAAAAATTATTTGGAGACTTTGTTTTGGCCAATAAAAACGTGGGGGTCCATTATAGGAATGCCCTATATACTTTAGGTCCTAAATTATCATTTTCCCTTAATTTTATAGACATTTCGAAAATGTTTTGGTAGCGAAATTAAATTTTTCCTTCTTATTCACTATTAAACTTCTAATTTTATAAGTATATAATCAAATATAAAATAAATTGGTAAAAAGTTATTTGGAGACAATTTTTTTAGGAAATGCATTCATTTTGAAACAATTTTTTAAAAAAATTGAACATTTATTTTGGTATAGAAGAAGAAGAAGTAATATCGAATAATAATGTAAACTTCTACATAAATAATTTTACCATGGTTCATGGTTGAACCCGTACCCAACCCGAGATTGACCCGACCCGTAATACCCGGAATGTAAACGGGTTGTTACTCGCCAACCCGTCATTACTCGCCAACCCGTCATTACTCGCCAACTCGTTATTACCCGACTCATACGCGACTCAACCCACCCCAACCCGCTTGTTTGACGGGTATAACAAAATATAGAGAACTAGAGAGAGTTCTGTTCCATTGTTATAATTTTTGTATCCTTTTCTAAGAAGAAGTAAGGAAATTATAGAGAAAGAGAAAAGAAACAGAAGAAAGGTAAGAAGAAAGGTAAGGTGGAGTGTAAAGGGGTGTGTGTGTGCCAGTGTGTGTACGTGTGGGTATAGGAATTTGAAATGGGTCGGTGGAGGTATTTAGGGGTGTAAATGGTTCGGTTTGGTTCGGTTTGGACAAATTTAGAGACCAAACCACTAGTAGTCGGTTTGGAGAAATCCCAAACCAAACCGAACCATGAAAATTTTCAAACCGAACCGAACCAAACCACCTCGGTTTGATTCGGTTCGGTCTCAAACCACGGTTTCATTAAACGGTTCAAACCGCGATCCGAACTGCGGTTTAGACCGCGGTCCAAACCACAAACCTGTCCAATATCATCGCCACTCCCTTTCTCAAATATTATTAGCGACTCCCTTACTCTTTTGGTTTGTTTATAAAATTAAAAAGACTGGTAAAATACTAGAAATTGAAGGACAATCCTTCTAGCAGGGACATATATCCATATATCATGTTTGACTGAAAATGGCTCACAATCAGTTTCGTGGGAGAAATTATACAGAATCCTATAAGTATGAGTAAGGGTTGTATCGGAACACACCCGCGCACCGTTTCTATAGTTAAGCAAAACATAACATTTAACTCATTGCTTCAAAGTTTATTCTTTCAATCATTTTAATGAAGATGATAATACTGGTGCAGCATGTGTTAATGCTATTTCTATTTGCAAGCATGGAGAATTATCACAAAAGATATCAAGGTTCAAAGATGCTACTGAGCTGAAGACTAAGGACAAATGGAATTGAGGGTTTTATGTAAATAAGTTTGTTAGTCAGTTAGAGAGTTAGAATAACAGAAAGTTGTTAGCAAAGTTTGTTAGAAGTTAGTTAGATTAGTCTTTAAATAGATAGTAGCAATGCTATTTTGTATTCATTGAATTCATTGTGATTAATCCAAAAGCTTCTGCTCTCTCTCTCTCAATTTACCTTGTATTTTCATGGCTCTCTCTGAATTCATGATGGTATCAAAGCTGTCGATCTGTCATTGCTCTTGATCATGTTTCCGCATCAATGAAGATCTTCCAGTTTATTCATTTGATCTGGTATCTTTTCTGATTCTCTTTTCGCTGTTGAATCTCTTCATAGATCAGCTTATTCATTTGAATCTAATCCGTTGAATTTGACATTTGGTTGTAAATGGGTGTTTAAGGTCAAGTATCATGCTGATGGTTCCATTGAGAGGTACAAAGCAAGATTAGTGGCTAAGGGCTACACTCAATCTGAAGGAGTGGACTATCATGAGACTTTTTCTCCTGTTGCTAAAATTGTTACAATTAGGTGTGGTTTAGCAATCAAGTGCCAGCCAAGAACTGGTTTGTTCATCAACTTGATGTGAACAATGCATTCTTACATGGGGATCTCAATGAAGAAGTTTACATGTCTATTCCACCGGGATATCCTAAGCCTACCAGTTCTAATATGGTCTGTAAATTGAAGAAATCCCTTTATGGTCTTAAACAAGCATCAAGGCAATGGTTCTCCAAGCTTACAAATGCTTTGATTGATTTGGGATATACTCAGAGCCATGCGGACTACTCCATGTTTACACTCAAGTCTTCTAATGCATTCACTGTGGTTTTGATTTATGTGGATGATATTGTTCTAGCTGGGACTTGTTTACAATCCATTAACACTCTCAAAGATTTTCTGGACAAGAAATTCAGCATCAAAAACCTTGGTGAAATCAAGTATTATCTTGGTATTGAAATTCTTAGGAATTCTAGTGGTTTTCATGTCAATCAAAGGAAATATGCCATGGATTTGCTTCGCAATGTGCCAGGATTGAGTGATGCTAAACCTCTGACAGGCCTTTGGACCCATTAACCAAATTAAGATGTGATGTTGGTGATTTATTAGAGGATCCATCTTATTACAGAGCTTTAGTTGGGAAACTCTTATATCTTACCATCACAAGGCCTGATTTGGCATTTTCTGTCCATTTATTAAGCCAGTTTGTACAGGCACCTAGAGTTCCTCATCTTGCTGCTGTTCACAGAGTTCTAAGATACATCAAAGCCTCCCCTGGCCAGGGTCTTCATTTTCCTTCCTCTAATTCTCTTCATTTTCATGGCTATTGTGATAGTGATTGGGGGTCATGTCCTGATGACAGAAAGTCTGTGACAGGGTTTTGCTTGTTTCTTGGCCCAGCTTTGGTCTCATGGCATGCTAAAAAGCAAAGTGTTATTGCTAGGTCTTCAGCTGAGTCCGAATATAGATCCTTAGCAACTATCTGTTGTGAGGTCTTATGGTTGCATAGTCTTCTCAGAGATTTGCATATTACTCCTTCCTTACCAGTTCCTTTGTTCTGTGACAGTTCAGCTGCCATTGCCATTGCTTCCAATCCAGTATTCCATGCAAGAACTAAACATATTGAACTTGATTGCCATTTTGTTAGAGATCATGTTCAAAAGGGTCTTGTTCTCCCTACTTTTGTCTCTACAAAGAATCAAGTTGCTGACATATTTACCAAGTCTCTTGGTAAGTCTCTTCACTGGTCTTTGTTACACAAGTTAAGGGTTTTATCTCCTTTCAACCCTTCAACTTGTGGGGGGGGTAATGAAGATGATAATACTGGTGCAGCATGTGTTAATGCTATTTCTATTTGCAAGCATGGAGAATTATCACAAAAGATATCAAGGTTCAAAGATGCTACTGAGCTGAAGACTAAGGACAAATGGAATTGAGGGTTTTATGTAAATAAGTTTGTTAGTCAGTTAGAGAGTTAGAATAACAGAAAGTTGTTAGCAAAGTTTGTTAGAAGTTAGTTAGATTAGTCTTTAAATAGATAGTAGCAATGCTATTTTGTATTCATTGAATTCATTGTGATTAATCCAAAAGCTTCTGCTCTCTCTCTCTCAATTTACCTTGTATTTTCATGGCTCTCTCTGAATTCATGACATTTTGTCAAACACCTAACATGCACCCATTTCCATGAAAGATTGATTAAGGTAAAGTTCTAAGCATAATTAAAAAAAACAAGAACAATACCAACTACTAGCAATTCATTATACCAATTATAACAATTTCTGATGCTTGAAGAAAGAATCAAAGAAAAATGAAGAATTTGCTGCTATTTTTCGAGAATTTTTTTGGAAAAGAAGTGATTTTTTTCAAAAAGTAGTAGTATGAATCTATGAGTCCATAAAAGAATTTAGAGAAAGGAATGAATTGCTTACAAGTTATTAGTCGGATTTTCTTGGACAAACGGAGTCAATCTTGTTCTGGCCCGTTCGAGTATGTGAGACAATGCTTACTTCCTATGCCGGGTTAGAGGAGGGAGAGAGAGACCGTTAATGGAAGAAAGGAAAAGGGAGTGAGGCGGAGGAAGAGTGAGGTCGGAAACTGGAACTGGAAAATGGAAATGGCGCTGAAGGAAATGGCGGAGAGAGAGAGAGAGCCGTGGTTTGGCGTTGGAACAGAACTGGGGAATGAAATGAAAAGGGAAAGGGATATAGGGTATTTAGATTAGGTTTTGAAAAATCTAACCTTGGAAAATAAATCAAACAAGCCCCTCTCCAACGCCTAGTTCTAAGCTTCGTCTAGGTTTCGACTAATTTCGACTAATCCCGATTAGTCTCCGCCTAGGCGTTAGGTCTGGCTTCGCCGCCTAGCATCCGCCTAGCGCTTTTTAGAACCTTGATCAATGGTTAAGAATCAACGGTTTGGCGGTTTAGCTCGGTAGTTCGGTTTGGCGGTTCAGTTCGGTGATTCGGTTTGGCGGTTCAGCTCGAAATGGTTCGATTTGGAGGAATCAGATCGCAAACCAAATCGAACCGCATGGTTTAGTAATTTTTAAAACCGAGCTGAACCGTTAATCGTTAAAAACCAAACCAAACCACATGATTTGATTTGGTTCGGTTCGATCTCAAACCGCGATTTGAACCGAACCGCTGACACCCTAGAGGTAATCAGAAATTCAGAATAGCATGGGAAATTGAGTTTCACTTAGCACCCCTAAGGTTTTGTGAGGATTGCATAGTTACCCTCTTAATTAAGAAATATGTATTTAGTCCAGAAACTTAAGAAGATATTTCACTTAGTATCTCACACTATGCATTATATTTCTTTGATAGATTTTGAAAGGCACATTTGAGAGCTTTGTTGTCCTTCAAAAAGCATTAGCAAAGACATCCATTTTAGGTTTTCATAATTTTTATTGAAATTGTCCGTCCTTGAAAACCTTAAAAGTCAACTTTGGGTTGATATTTGCTTTGACTCTGTCGAACGTCTTTTGATAAAAGTCAATATTTTGATATCTCAAACTTTTGTGGCTTCATGTTAATATTCTTTTATACATGAAGTATTGTCGTTTCCATATCTCAATATGTACTCTTGAAATATGAATTGGTAATTACTCTACATGATCACTAAGTTAAACAACCCATATTAAGGAGATATAATTGTAATTTAGCTTTTTTGGCATTTTGTTTACTGCTGAGAATTAGCAGTAGGGTGTTTCGAAATCACTGTTTTGTATCCGTGCTCCTTGATATCGAAATAGAATAATCGTTGAATTTTCACACTTTTTCTTCAACCATGTCCCGCACTTGATGCCACGACTTTCAAGCACTTTATGCTAAGGTAAAAATCTTAAACTATGGCACACTAAAAAGAAAAATCTTAAAACGAGACGTAGGGAGTTTATTCCATTTTAGTGTGTCATAATTTTTAATTAAATATTTGATGTCGAAATAGAATAAACGTTGAATTTTCACACTTTTTCCACAAAAATTTTTCTTAATTCTTGAATTCACTTTTTTTTTTATTTTTTATTAATCCTTATAAGATAAGATGAGAATGAGGTAAATTCTCAGAGCCTTAGAGCATCTTCATCCATAAAACTTCATTCACATCCCTCTCTCCTCCACCTCAGCTTCACGTCAGCAGTCATCAAAAACACAACTCCAAATAATTTTATCTCCATTCATGACAAAAGTCATCCTACCATATTTTTTCTTTCCTACTCATTTATATTACATTTATTACTACTATATATAATTATTTCAATATTCTTGTATTTTTATTATTTTTTATATGTTAATTGCAATTTTTGTAAAAAAAAAAAAAATTCCAAGCCGTGAAGTGTGTCTTCTGACAAAACCAAAAATACAAATGTTATTCATGACTTTTACTATGCCATGAATGTGAAATGACATGTTTGCCAAATCATCCATGACTTTTACATAAAAGTCATGGATGCATGTGCTCTTATAGGTCATTGCACGTGAAGTTTTGGTCTTTGGAACCCAAGGGAACACAAAGTCTTTCTTGAATACTTTGGTTACTGAAAAGTCAAATATTCTCATAATTTATATTTGTGATTGACTAGACGAAATATGTCGAGTTCGATGAAATACATAAATTTTTATAAGCGATTTCCATCATCCAAAAAATAAATAAGTTGAGGTGATCAAATTAGAATCATAGAATGAAATAGAATGAAGTGTTGGAGGAAAAAAAAATTGTTAGCAACAGACTCATATCCCTTTAGCTTAGCTTAGCTTTGTAGGTTGTTGCTAGTCTATTTCAAGAAAATCATGTTTTTTTTTTTTTTATTTATTTATGAAAAGAAATTGTCAATACTTCCATCAACAAGAAATACTAAATGAAGATATGGGCCTACGTCCAACTTAATCACGTGATGTCAAAGCAAAAATCAAATTTGGAAAAATATTCAAATTTTGGATATAATAACAACTGACCAAAACAGCTGTAATAAGAAATTAATATGGTAATAAAGAAAAAAGAAATGAGTCTCTATTTTATTATTATTTATTTTATCAGATTGGGTAATTGGGTACTAGTCGTAATCCTTCTGTATAAATTAATAGAACGACACAAAAACTGATAGCTTTCATTATAATGATAAATAAGGAAATTTGATAACAAACATTTACCTAAATAAAAATGAATGATTTATTTCCTTTTATTTTTAGTAAAAAAACAGAAGAAGAGTATATTTTCTAAATTTGAGCTATGACTTCTTCAGAAATATAGTTTCATATAGTATACTCAGATGAGGCTCATTTTTGCATTTATATAAATTCTCAATACTTGTACAAAATACTCCATCCGTCTCAAAATGTTTGTCTCATTTGACTTTTTTTTTGAACTTTGACCACAAATATATGACAATTTAATTATGTTTATGAAATTCTAAAACTTTCTATTAATTCACCATTAATAATATTATCAACAACAACTAAAAATGACCCTCCCCGTCTTCTTAAAGATAAATTGTCATATACTGAGTGTCCTTTTTGAATGCATATATGAAACTAACACTTTTTTCTCTTACCATTATCAGGAAAATACGACCAAAAATGGCCCTCCCCGTCTTCTTAAAGATAAATTCAGTAGATGGTTTCATTTACAGAATCATAAATATAAGCGTGAGGCCAAGGAGGAAAGAGATTGACCTTTTAAGAACTAGAGCGAAAGGTCCGAGGAAAACAGCGGCCACGGCATTACGATAGACAATAAGTACAAAACGGCTCATCCCTTGTTTGAGTGTGATTGTGCTAATGATATACATGCCTGCAGCTCCAGTTTGCAGAGCTACCATAAGTAAATATGGTTTTGACTTCTTGAACATTGCATGTAAACTCCCACAATATGTGTTTTGGATCTGGTCTCCCATTTTTTCACCACAGTAAGGTCACTCAACATTTTGCACACGCATTTTTGCACTTTGGTTAAATGATAAACATAGGTGGAATAAGCACTTCATTCTTTTAGAATCTCTTTCTGTTTCGCTGAGATTTAAATACTATAATGAATTATTTAATCCATTCATTTGAAATAAATAATTTCAATAAGTTTTGATAAAAATAATATATATTTTTTTTTAAAAAATTAAAATATTCCTTTCGTTCCACATCAGCACAGAATTAAAAAAAAAAAACATCTATGTATAAAAGAGTGATGTAAGCGTCATGGAGAATGGTCCCTTGGGGCCAGGAGTATAAGGAGTGTTATCATCACGAAAATTAAGAAAAAAAAATGTTGTGAATTTGAAAAGAAAAGTAAGAGAGAGAAATTGGGTAGAGACATTTTGTTGTGAGTATAACAAATGGGTCACATTGTCTTAAAATTTGAATAAGTTTAACTTTTTAGTGATATATACTCCCTCCTTCCCAAATCTAGATATCCGTTTACTGTTTGGCGCGAGAATTAAGGAAAGTGGGTAATGGAGAAAGTGTTGTGAGTATAAAAGTAAAATAAGAGAGAAAATGAGTGAGGGAAATAGTAAAGTTGATTGGTGTTAATAAAAATAAAATAGGAGAGAGAATGAGTGGAGGAGGGAATAGTAAATATTATTTGTCATTTTAGGAAAGGGGTATGTTAGTTTGGAACGCCCAAAATGGCAAAATGGGTATCTAGGTTTGGGACGAAGGGAGTATTAGTTTAGTAACTAACATGAGAAAAGAACAAGAGGCGAGGTACCTATTTTGAATAAGGCAAACATTTTTCTCATTTTTCGGTGTTTGTTTTTAGCACCAGAAAATGGGGAAAACTTCATTTTTATCTTATTTTCCGGAAAACATTTTCATTTTCCGGAAAATATTTTGTCGAAAATCATTTTCCGAAAAATGTTTTACGCTAAACAAACGGAGCCTCAGAGTGAATTATCTAAAATATTTCTTAAAATTTGGTCACATGATGTCCATTACCATTTAATGGTAAAACTGAAGATGTTAGTATCAGTGTTATGTTATGGATGCAAAACTAAATAAGTTGAAAACGTTAAAAAAGTTCAGTAAGAGGACAACAACAACAACAATACAAGCCTTGAGTAAAATAATTTGGGATCGAGAATTGCTTGTGAATCACTCATATATTATCGTGAAAAAAAAAAAAATAATAAATAAAATTAAATTAAAAATAAATAAATAAATAAATAAATAAATAAATAAAATAAATAAAAAATCAAAATAAATAAAAATCAAAATCAAAAAATCAAAAATCAAAAAATCAACCCCTCACATGAAAAGTAAAAGTAAAATGAGTTGGCTTTATGGAAAAAGTTTTGGTCATGTGAACAAGCAAGCAATGACAAAAGTTGTTGATAGATATAAGCCCTCCCACCAAACACACATAACAAGAAATAAAAAAATCTTCCAAAAGAAACTATCATTCCTTTTCCAACTCCTTCCCCTGTTTCTCATTTTTTGTCTCTCTCAAATTCTCTCACAAAGTCAATACTTTCAAAAGATTTTTAAGGGATATTCTTGTTCTTTTTGGTGTAATTTTTTTATGATTTTTTGTATACTCCCTCCTTTCCACCTCAATTGAATCAACTTTTTGAGCACCATATTTAAGAAAAAGTAAATTAAAAGATTGCGAGTATAAAAAGTAATAGGAACGAGAATAATTGAAGTAACGATAAGTTGATTGGTGTATGAGTAGAAAAGTAAAGTAGAAAAGAGAATGAGGGGATATATAGTAAAGGTTATTTATTATTTAGATATTGATGGAAAGAAATAAAAATCTTATAAAGAAACATTATGTCACATGGGCGGACACAGGTTTTAGTAAAGGGTTGGCTGTGAAACCCTTTTTTAATGTTAACATGTGAAAAAAAAAAAAAATACTAAGTGCATTCCTCACTTATCAGCTCAGTCCATACCCTTAACAAAAAAGGAATAATCGATGTAGATAGTAATGTAAAAAATAATTATTTTTTAAATTTTTTTGAATAATATAATTTATGAATCCCTCTATTTTAATTCTGAATCTGTGTTGATATGTCACAATCCTTTTCCTCTTCTTCTTAGGTAGCAAATGAGACAAGAAATAAAAAGCTTACATAATCACACTTTATTCATACGCTATCACCAACAATTATCGTTACATGTATGCATTGCACAACCAACATTTTGTACACGTATTTTTGCAATTTGGTTAAATGATAAACATAGGTGGAATCTCTTTCTACTTAGCTGAGATTTAAATACTATAATGAATTATTTAATTCATTCATTTGAAATAAATAATTTCAATAAGTTTTGATAAAACTAATATATATTTTTTTAAAAAAAATTAAAATATTCCTTTCGTTCTACATCAGCCCAGAATTTAAAAAAAAAAACATCAATGTATAAAAATTAAGGAATTATATATAATATTAAGCTGATGTAAGTATGAGTAATAGGATTGAAAATTGCGAGTGAATTTGTTTACGTGAGTATGATAAGTGAGTTCTACTGATTAAAAATATTTGTTTTGGATTTTGTAATTTTTAATTAAATATTTGAAATAATACTTCCTACTTCATGTTTTAAGATTTTTACTTTCTTTTTTAGTGTGTTATAATTTAAGGTTTTTAGTTATTTTATTATTTAAAATAGACAATGTGGCCCATTTGTTATACTAATAACAAAAAGTCTCTATCCAATTTCTTTCTCTCTTACTTTTCTTTTTAAACTCACAACATTTTTTTTTTAATTTTTGTGGTGATAAGTAAAACTGAAAACATTAAATCGGGACAGTAGATGTAGATGGAAAGAGTGTGAAGTAGAAGAAGAAATGTAAAGATGAAGCTAGCAATTTTCATCATTTATTTCCTTCCCTTCCCTATGCCCATAGGGCTACTATAAAGTTGACTAGTTCTTAACCTTAACTTTATTAATTATTGCAAAAGCCATATTCAAAAAGAGAATTACTTTTTAAAAATGGAAATTGCGTAAAAATAAATCATCATTTATTTCCCCTCTAAAAACCCGATTTTTTGGTCGGTTTGTTTTCACAAATAAATAAAGAAGGTCCACTATTCTTTCACTTCCATTTTCAGTAAATTGAGAATGCAGATGAAGTTGATTGAAGTCTCTGCTCGTTTGAGCCATTGATATCTTTTCTTATGTTCTATCTATATTCGTCATTCATGAATCCTTTTTACTATACACTTTCATTATACTATTTAAATACTATAATGAATTATTTAATCCATTCATTTGAAATAAATAATTTCAATAAGTTTTGATAAAAATAATATATATTTTTTTTAAAAAAATTAAAATATTCCTTTCGTTTCACATCAGCACAAAATTAAAAAAATAAATAAACATCTATGTATAAAAATTAAGGAGGTTGTATATAATATTAATTTGATGTAAGTGTGGATAGTAGGATTGAAAATTGCCAGTGAATTTGTTTACGGGAGTATAATAAGTGAGTTATATCGATTAAAAAAATATTTGTTTTGGATTTTGTAATTTTTAATTAAATATTTGAAATAATACTCCCTACGTCTCATTTTAGTGTGTCATAGTTTAAGGTTTTTAGTTATTTTATTATTTAAAATGAAATAAACGTTGAATTTTAAGATTTGATGTCATAATTTTTTTCTTTTTAGTGTGTTATAAAGATACATCATTTTGATATTAAAAAGTAACTAGTACTCTCTTGCCCGTGCCAATGGCACAGTGACAGTATGAAATTGATCGGTCTTATAAAATGTATGACGTACTATGCGATTGAGAGATTGGATTAATGTTTGGTTAAAGTTTTACAACACCACCACAAACACACATATGAAACAATGAACAAAAACCCTTAAAAGCATCAAAGAAATGGGCAAATCTTATAAATTTCTCTAGAAATACAAAGATCCCAATTACATTATAAAAAATAAATTATGACAGTCTAAGAACTTGAACAACAAAATGGTTAGAAAAGGGCATCCCAAAATAATTATATGTAAACAAAGAAATTGTCTGATTGAGCAACACTTGATTCCCAACATAAAAACTTTAATCATTATATGTATAATTGAGAATGAAGGTGTAAACAAAAAAGCAAGAGGAAAATTTCAAGTGACGGGGGTTATAGTTATAGGGACCTAACATAGTAATATAATCTAATCTAATTTGCAGTATAATAAAAAGCAATCCCGCATGAAAAGGAGAAATGTGAAGCTGAAACATTTTACCATGTACATAACTAAAACATTTTACCTTTCCATTGTTGCTTAGATCTCAATTCATTTTCACACCTATAAATATTACACACAGTAAATTCAATTAGTAAATTCAATTTCTTGGTGAGCTTTAGCAAATATTTTCAACTTATAAATGCATCAATGCCGCAATTGAGAAGACCTCTTGTTTGTGCAACCTTTGGGATGAGGCCGAAGGGGATGAGGTATTAAAGTCTTCCAAGGTTTTTGGAGAGTGGGATTCGGCCTAGCAGGTGCCACCCATTGCACTGATCGGGAGCGTTCGTAGCGACGGTTAGAGAATGAAAGTCTTGACAGAATGGGGTAGCTCGGGCTATAAAACTGCTCTAAACTGCTATGGGGAGTAGTTAATGCTTCTGTAATGAGTATAATTTTACTCCTAAGCATGTAGCTGCCGTTGTTAAATACTAACTGATGAACCATCAAACGGGACAGAGGGAGTATTGTTGAGTAGCCAACCTACAAGCTTTACAAAGAGGACCATTATCAATGACTATATCAGCTTCTTAACTTATGACTACGTTCCAACTCCAAAATTATCGATGATCTTAAAATAATAATAATAATAATAATAATAATAATAATAATAATAATAATTGAACGGTATGAACCGAGCTACGAACATGGGCTTGTCCGAACTTGGGCCCAACTATATTGGGCAGTGGATATTGTCTAATTATGAAGTGTTAGGGCCGAGTAAGATCTTCCTCGTATGCCGAGGAACATTTATCTCGGCCTTATATCATCATTCTTGGGCCGTCATGTCGCAATTACCGAGGAGAGAAAAGTTATTTGCTCGGCATATTTCCAAGTGACGAGGAAAGAAAATCATTCTCCCCGGCATATCTCCGTGTCGGCCATTCACCAAATGACGAGGAAGCAGAATCATTCTCCTCGGCCTATTTGCCAAAGGCCGAGGAAAAACAGTTGCCTTCCTCGGCGTTCCGGCTGGCAATTTACAATCCTTATTCAACAAGGATTATACAGCCATGATCCAATCAGGATTATACTTATCAACATCAATTCAAGTCAAACAATGACTCCTTAACAGATATGATTCTATTAGAATTATATCTTATCTCTTTACAAGTTCACTTCAACATGGATTCTATCAATCCATCCCTATAAATACAAGCCCTATGGCTCATTATTCGGTACGTTACTTTTTACATTGGAGAAACTCTGTCAATTTGATTTCTCTAATATCAACCGTGAACTTACTCACGCCGGAGGGCCTTTAGCCGGATCCGCCCCGGCTTAGTTTACGTGTTTTCTCTTATTTTCAGGCCTTGCAATCGCCGGAGCATTCAACGCTTGGATTTGGGCTGATTTGACGATTTTGGCGTTATCAATTGGTTCCATTGCCGGGAAATCGATTCAAACACCCATTGTTTGGCCTGGAAAACGCTCGCTTAAAGCCAATTTTCTTGCCGAATTTGTTCTTTCTTGGAACGGAATTTCTGGATCGCTTGGCTCTGTTCTTGACACCGCCGGAATCATCAAGTTCAGCCGGAATTTGTCCAGATTCCGTCAAAGGCGTTTTTAACGTTCAGTTTGATCCCAATTTTGGCTTGAGTTCTTTGCGTTAGAAAAAATCACAATTGGCCGTTTGTTTTTGGTAAAAATTTGCCCTAATTTTAGCCATAAATTCGGTTCCGGTGAAATCGTGATTTTTGGAAAATTTTGCACTTAATAATCTGTTTGTGATTCATAATGGACGGACAATTCACAAGTGTTACAGCTGAGGATCCCACCCAAGTAAATGGGGGAAACACTGGACCCGAGGAGCCACTGCCTCCTCCTCCTCCTCTACCTCAGACTGATGCCATTCCTCCCCTTGCCATGACTCTTCGTTCCATGGGTCAGGCAAATGCCGAGGGAGAGGGCAATGACCTTCCTCGTCCTGCTCGTGTTCGTGGGAAGCAAGCAGGAAGGAAGAAAACAAAGAATGCCGACGCCGGTCAAGCAGGAGGATCTCAACCCGTTGACCGACGCTCTTTGTTACACAAACAAATGGAGACTTTGCAAAGGATGTATGAAACACAAGTTGCTCTTTTGCAAATGGACCCGGATCATTCCATGGCTCCATTCATTGTGCCATCAATGGGCCCACCTTCGAGAAAGGAACAGGGAGAGCATCGGGCTCCTCCCACGAAGGCTATTGAACTACCAATGCCGGCCCCCAGGGGATTCTCCTCGTCCCTCGCATACCAAGAAGCGTGAAGGATCCCGTGGTCGACCCGAGAAGCCAAATAACTCCTAGGGAAGAGGAAGTGAACTCCGAGGACCTAAGGACAAGACTCGCCTTGAATAGGCGCTATCCTGCTCGCCTTATCATGACACCTAGGCGTCCCACGTCTCCTCGAACTCGTCGACAGTTATCCTCGTCCTCGTCGTTCGCATTCTCATCGTCCTCGTCGGCCAGGACTCTCGGCCCCTCGGCATCGAGAATTTGTTAGGCCAAGGACCCCAGAGCCCTACAGGATGATACTTGGCGCACAAGACCTGGAACCAAGACGTGATAAGGCCCCCTCCAAACATGATGGCCATCGACATGAAGCGGAGCATAGTAGGGTGAATGATCGCCCCAAAGACAAGTCAATCAGAAGCTCCCAACGAAGCACTCGCTCAAGCAGTAAGAAGGAAATAGAAACAAAGCAATGGGAGCTGTTGAAACAAAGGCTGGATGATATGGAGATGGGAAAGAAATATAATGACGACGATTATGATTGGGCCACCCGTCCGTTTTCCTTGAGGATAACTGCTGCACCTCCCCATCCTAACCTCAAGCTCCCAAATTTCGAGAAATACAACGGAACCACTGACGCCAAGGACCATGTGCAAAGTTTCGAACAAACCATGAATCTCCTCACCACTGCTGATGACTTGCTCTGCAAAGCTTTCGCGAGCACCTTCTCCCAATGCCTTTGACCCGGTTCCGTGAGCTCAAGAAAGGTTGCATCGATTCTTGGAGGGGCATGAGGAGAATGTTCATAGATCATTTTGCCACTACTGGGAAGAGGAAGATGAGATTAACCGACTTGGCCAACATTGAGCAAGGGAAGGGAGAGACCACCCTCGCCTACTACAATAGGTTTCGAAAAATGGCGGACAAGTTGAAGAAAGCCTCACCGATAGGGAGGTCATAGTTTGCTTCAACTACGGGTTAAAATCGGGCCCCTCATTTATGAACTCTCAGCCAGGGAACCTAATTCCAAGGCCGAATTGTACAAGGTGGCTTATGCCATTTCCATGGCTGAAGACAAGACAAAGAAAAGGGGAGCTGACAAGACTGAACCTGAAGCAACTAACCCCCGACAGAATGACAATGGGAATGGCAAGGGTTCCAAAGGAAAGAATAGAACGAGAAGCACTGAGAAGCTGGAGTTCACCCCTCTTACAAAGCCCATCTCTGAAATCATGCAGCTAGTAAACCTTCCTCCACCTCGTCCGCCGACCGATCACCCAAAATATCCCCGCAACAAGAACAAATCTTGTGATTTTCACAAGGACAACGGGCACACCACTTGGATGGTTCTTTGGGCCCTTAAGAAGATAATCAGCAACAATGGGTTGACGAGGGAAAGTTAGACCGTTATGTCATGAAGAAAGATGGCAAGCGAAAGCGGAAGCAAGAGGAGAGTGAAGATGACTCCAAGAGCGAGGATGAAGATTGAAGGCCTCCTAGGGCTAAACTACATGTGATCCGTGAAAAGGTGACCTCCACCAGAAAGCTAAGGGACCAGATCCACGAGCTAAGCAAAGTATACCATGTCCCTGCCTGGATCCATAAAGCGGAAGAGGTCATTAGTTTTTCTCCGAATGAGTTGGCGGGAAGTCGAGCAGCTCGTGAGCAGCCCTTGGTCATCAAGGGTCGGATTGACAATGTTGAATCCGAAAGACTTCTTGTCGACACGGGGGCCTCCCGTGACATCCTATACTATTCAGCCTTCCAACAAATGGGGTTGAAAGACACTGCGCTGGAGCCATATCATGGAAGGCTTGAAGGATTCACCAACCATAAGGTTGGAGCAAAGGGAACCGTAGAACTAGAACTCGAAGTCGGCGATCATCCCTTCCGAGCCAAAGCTACTGTCACTTTTATAGTCATGGACTTGACTAGTGACTATCATGCGATTATAGGCATTCCAAGTCAAGCCAAACTTGGGATGGTGGCCTCCCTTCCTCACCAACGAGTTAAATTTCCCACTCGTGCGGCATTGGATGCGTGAGGGCAACCCCCAAAGATTTCTTGGAACATGTTGTCAAGAGCCGGAAAAAGTCAAAAAGCGTGGAGATAGATACGCCCGAGGAGATCATCAAGATCTCCAAATCACAGAAGACCACCGAAACTAGCTCTAGAATGAGCTATATCCGTGAAGTATGGGAAAGTGAGGAAGAGGAACCTATGGTCCTAGAAATTGTGGATGACCAAGGCGTAACTCTACCCACACTGGAAGAAGAGCCTATGGTCCTAGAAACTGCGGATGACCAAGGCATTGTTCTACCCATCTCCGAGGAAGACCCCATTCTCGTCAATGACCGTAACTCGGGGCCAACCATGACTCGGGGAAGAACGATCTTCCAGACATTGATAAACTTATGGAGGAAGAAGGCCTCAACGTAAACGACAATGAAGGGAGGAGAATCAGAGAGATCATCATCGAATCCCTGGAATTTCGGGACGGACCAGAAATGAAGCCCGTATATGAGCTAGAAGAGGTAGTCATTAATCCTGACTATCCTGAACAAAAAATCAAGCTAGGAGGCCAGCTATCACAGGAAGAGAAAGAAAGAATCATATCCCTCTTGAAAAACAGTCTCGACGTCTTTGCTTGGAGAGTCGAAGACATGAGGGGGATCAATGAAGAAGTAGCCCTCCACCGCTTAGAAGTTGATCCTTTAGCGAAGACCATCTCCCAGACGAGGAGAAATTTTGCAAGGGACAAGGAGGAAGCTATAAAAGAAGAGGTGCAGAAGTTACTCAGCGCCGGAATAATTCGCGAAGTCAAATACCCCGTTTGGTTGGCTAATGTCGTTATGGTGAAGAAGCAAAATGGAAAATGGCGTATGTGCATAGACTTTACTGATCTAAACAAAGCCTGCCCTAAGGACAGCTATCCTCTCCCCAGAATCGACAAGTTGGTTGACTCCATTTCTGGACACCAAACTCTCAGCTTCTTAGATGCCTATTCAGGCTATCATCAGATAAAAATGGCGAAAGAGGACATCGAGAAGACTGCCTTCCAAACACCTGTGGGGAATTTCTGCTACATCATGATGCCTTTTGGGCTCAAGAATGCTGGTGCCACTTACCAACGGATGGTAAATCAAGTTTTTGCAAGTCAGATAGGTAGAAACTGTAGGTGTTAGTGCCCTAGGCCTATAGAGATAGACCTTTATGTAATGTCATTGTTCATTTATATATGAGATTGCTTCTTTGATTATTATATGTGTTTGCATGTTTAGTTATAATAATTATGTCCCTAGTACTTATGAAGCACTAGTATGAAGTCTAATGGATAATCATATGATGATTATATGCATGGAGATGCACATTAGATTCATGGGTACTTGTTAGAGAACAAGGTACTGGACTTGACCCATTATGAGATTTATGTCATGGTCATATGTCATAATTAAATCTCATATAGTCATATCATTGATATCCTTTGACCTGAGATTATCATCGTCTTCCGCTCGATGAATATCATGTTTGATATAGTTTAACGTTGTCTTTAACCGGATGACAATAAGGGCTATCATTGGCATGGTATGATTCTTGTTGGGAAGAATGATAAGTCAAGATGGAAATTGTCCCTCGTAAAGAGAGATGTTTGCTAGGCCACTCGTAAGTAAGATTGATGTAGTGCATGGCCATGCCCGAATGAATTAATGTGATTAATATCATTCGATTAATCAATTTACTTGGTAACGAGAAAGCATTGAACAATATGAGTTGACGTGGACCATGACTCATGTTCAATATAACATCGTGTGACAATGGGATTGTGATATGTTCTATGTAGGAAAATCGAACTTGATAATCATACTATTTGGGTAGGCATGATGGCTTGCTAGAGTCCGCTCATGTCTTATGAGGTTCGATGTGATCGGACTCATTGCCAACATAGTATGGTCCTATGGGGTCACACGCATCGAACGAATTGTCAAAAATGAGGAATATGGATTTTACGGCTCAGGGACGACTCGTCCCTCAACCGAACTAAGTCGTGCCTTATGAAGGGACGCCGTGTTCGGAGTGTCCCGAGGGACGACTCGTGCCTGCAGGGCACGAGTCGTGCCCAAAGGGACGACTCGTCCCGTGAGCTAAGCCAAGTCGTGCCTCTTGCAGGGACGCCAGAATCAGAGGGAGCTGCAGAGGGGACGACTCGTGCCCTGGGGAACGAGTCGTCCCGTCGGGCCTGGACTGATACGTAAATGGCCTGATTTTAGGGTTTTCGCAAAGGGCTTTTATTTGTAACGTATAAATAGTTGTCCCTGGTTGCCCTGGCCGTCATTAGAACGTTTTGGCTTGAGAGAAACACTTAGAGTGGGAGATTTCAATTGAGAATTGAGAATCAAACACCACCAAATCCATTGTTCTTCATTGATTGAAAGGTGTTTCAATCAATTGGATCTAGCAATCCTCCTAGAAGAGTTCTAGGGTTCGTTCCGCGCGTGGATAAACATAGAGGATCTTCGTTCATCAAGATCTTTGGTTCGTGATTCCCGTTCGTTCATCAAGGATTAACAAGATCATTCAATATGGAGTTGGGTCAAGTTTATCAAAGGCAAAAGCATTCAAGGTTGGTAATTCTATTTCATCTCTCTTAATTATTCATCTAGAACGGATTCTAGGGCTTGGGGTTTTTCGAGTTATTGCTTATTCCGCTGCGCATGGACCCTCGAAACCCTACAGTGGTATCAGAGCCCGTTCATGATGCTTAGTTAGATAATCATGATAATTATGTAATATGATTATATGAATTTTCATGATGTGCATGATCTAGAATATGAAATTGTATGAGTTTTACTTGAGAAGTAATAGTATATATAGATATACCATGATTATGAAATTGTAATATATATGATTAATATGATTAATCTAGATTATGGGATGTCAATTTCATTGATATGATTAATGTGATTAATCTAGGATATTTGTGATGTATTACTTGGTATATTGGCCGGACACCAAAACCTTCCCCACGTGCACTTCGATGGAAGTGTGGGATAATCTTGGAGCACGTGGCCGCGTACTAGTAATTACCGATCAAATGTAATATGTGTTGCATCATTCCATGTTCATAATTATGTTCATATAGTTTTCATGAATCAACCTTGGGATGTAATTGATAAGCATGAAAAATTGAACCTTCTTTGTAATTTGAGTTTGTTTTATGCCACCCATGTTTAAACACTTGTGAGTACACGGGTAGTTTTATGTGGGCTCGCCATAGCGAGGTGCATTAATTCTATCTTTGTATGATCAAGATGAGCAAATAGTGGTTGCTATACGTTTAACATGGTTGAACTCAATTAGGCTATCAAAACGGTTTTGGGCCTAAGGCATAAGATGAGATTGAAACATGTGACATAAGATGTCTATAATCTCATAATGATCTAAGAGTCATATATAGATATGATTGATAAATGTTATCTACCTTTTTAGTTTAATTTTGAGCAAATGTGCCATAGCCGACTTGAAATTAAATTAAAGTTGGGTCTTAGCCTATTAAATTATATTATACATATTTGTATAAGAAGGTTATATAATTTAGTGGGAGTATTTATGAAATACGTTAATTAATCTCTTAAATGAATTGGTACTTATATGTGTTCATATCTTGTTGCATATCTTTGTATATCAATGGCCTGTAAACAATAATCAAAACATGTCACGCGATCGAGTCCTTGAGAAGGACAAGTTAGAGGAGAATGGCAATAACTATGTGGATTGGATCCGCAGCTTGAGAATTGTTCTCAAACAGAAAGGAAGTTGTACATTCTCGATGGACCCGTTCCACCCGAGCCTGGCCGCTAATGCAACTAAAGCGGAAAGGGACCAACATAAGAAGCATATGGATGATTCTATCGATGTTGGTTGCTCGATGCTTCTGCGACCGAATTACGTAAGGCTCTTCGTAAGGACCTTGTACACATGGAAGCCTATGATTTGGGAAATCATTTGAAGGAAATGTTCCAATTGCAAGCACGTACGGAAAGGTTTGACACTATTAAGGCTCTTCATTCATGCAAGATGATTGAAGGACAACCCGTTGGGCCTCATGTGTTGAAGATGAAGGGTCACCTCGAACATCTTGAGAGGCTTGGGTATCCTATCCAGCTTAGAGTGGCTACGGATATGATATTGCATTCACTCCCCGAGAGTTATAATCAGTTTATTCTGAATTATAACATGAATGGGATGAATAAATCTCTGTCTGAATTGCATGGGATGCTAAAGAATGCGGAGAACAATATTACCAAGAAAACCAATCAAGTGTTGATGGTGAATAAAGGAAAGGGGTTCAAAAACAAGGTTAAAGCAAAAGTTGCTAAACCGGAGGCAAAGGTTGCCGTTCTTTGAGAAGCCTAAACCCAAATCCCAAAAGGATGCGGTGTGCTACCATTGCAAGGAAACTGGGCATTGGAGGCGTAGCGCAAGCTTTATCGGGAAGGACGAAGAAGAAGGGCAATGAGATTGCCATGACTTCAGTATCTATGTGATAGATATTTTACTTTCTACCTCTAGTTCTTGGGTATTAGATACCGGATGTGGATCTCACATTTGCCTAAATGTGCAGGGACTAAAGAATAGAAGGTTGCTCAAAGAGGGTGAAGTAGATCTACGGGTTGGAAATGGAGCAAGAGTTGCTGCATTGGCCGTAGGGACTTACGAAGTCACTTTACCAAGCGGATTAATTTTAGTTTTAAATAACTGTTATTATGTTCCGGATTTGAGCAGAAACATTATTTCTATTTCATGTTTAGACAATGAGGGTTACAATTTTCTTATTGCGAATAAGAGATTTTCGATTTATTTGAATGACATGCTTTATTGTGTTGCTCATTCTTTTAATGGCCTTTATGTCTTGGATGTTGAGAATAATGTTGATAATGTCTATCATGTTAGTAAGAAATCCAAAATCAAATAATGTGAATGACACATATAAATGGCATTGCCGTCTTGGGCACATAAACGAGAAACGCATATCTAAACTCCATAAAGATGGATATTTAGACTCATGTGATTATGAATCATATGATGTTTGCGAGTCTTGTTTATTGGGCAAGATGACTAAAGCACCTTTTACTAAGAGTAGTGAAAGGGCTAGTGATTTGTTGGCTCTCGTACATACTGATGTATGTGGACCAATGAATAGCATTGCTAGGGGAGGATTTCGGTACTTCATAACGTTCACTGATGACTTATCAAGATATGGCTACGTTTATCTGATGAAGTACAAAAGTGAAGCTTTTGAGATATTTAGAATATTTCAAAGTGAAGTACAAAATCAACTTGGCAAAACTATTAAAACACTTCGATCCGATCGAGGTGGTGAATATTTGAGCCAAGAATTTGACGATCATCTGAAAAGTTGTGGAATTGTTTCAGAACTTACTCCACCCGGAACACCACAATGGAATGGTGTGTCCGAGAGGAGAAATCGAACTCTATTAGATATGGTTCGATCGATGATGAGTCAAGTGAACCTTCCTATTTCCTTTTGGGGACATGCACTGGAAACAACCGCTTTCACACTTAACAAGGTCCCTACTAAATCGGCTCCTAAAACCCCACATGAGATGTGGTATGGAAGAAAGCCTAGCTTATCTTTCATGAAGATTTGGGGATGTGAGGTTTATGTAAAGAAATTGGTTTCTGAACATAAACTTGCACCTAGATCTGATAAATGTATTTTCGTTGGTTATCCCAAGGAAACGAAAGGATATCTATTTTACAACCAATCCGAGAACAAAGTGTTTGTTGCTCGAAATGGTGTCTTTCTAGAGAAAGAGTTTCTCTCTAAAGAAACTAGTGGGAGTAAAATTGATCTTGAAGAAATTCAAGAACCCGAAAATGACAAGGAACCAATAGTAGAGACGGAACCAAGTTCACAAGCTGTTGTGGAACCGGTTCAAGATACACAAGTTCTTCGCAGATCGGATAGGATACGATCCGAACCTGAGAGATATGGATTTCTCATGACGGAAAGTAATGAAGTAGAAATCATTGAGAATGATGAACCTACTTCCTATCAAGAGGCGATGTCCACTCCTGATTCGGACAAGTGGCTAGGAGCCATGGAATCCGAGATCAAATCCATGTACGACAATCAAGTTTGGAACTTGATTGACCCACCTGAAGGTGTAAAAACCATAGGGTGCAAGTGGGTTTTCAAAAAGAAAACCGACATGGATGGGAAGGTACATACTTATAAGGCTAGGCTAGTTGCTAAGTGGGTATAGGCGGATTCATGGCGTTGACTATGATGAAACCTTTTCGCCCGTAGCGATGCTTAAGTCTATTAGAATCCTAATTGCCATAGCCGCATATTACGACTATGAGATATGGCAAATGGACGTCAAAACAGCGTTTCTTAACGGAAACCTACTTGAGGATGTATATATGATACAGCCTGAAGGGTTTGTCGATCCAAAGGATTCTAACAAAGTGTGTAAGTTGCAGAGATCCATTTATGGATTGAAGCAAGCTTCCCGGAAAGCCGGAATCTACGTTTTGATGAATCGAGTCAAAGAGTTTGGCTTCATCAAAAACGAAGATGAACCTTGTGTATACAAGAAGATAAGTGGGAGCATAGTGCTATTTACGGTGTTATATGTCGATGACATCTTACTCATTGGAAACAATTTTCCCCGCACTTGAGACTTGTAAAGTCCTGGTTAGGAAAATGTTTCTCAATGAAAGATATGGAGTGAGGCGGCTTATATCCTTGGTATCAAGATCTATAGAGATAGATCAAGAAGGATGATTGGTTTGAGTCGAGTATATATATTGACAAGGTCCTTAGAAGATTCAAGATGGAAAATTCTAAGAGAGGATACTTGCCAATGGGACATGGCATTACTCTTAGCAAGACTCATTGTCCTAAGACAAATGATGAGTGAAAGAGAATGAGTGATATACATGTATGCCATGTTATGTACTAGACCCGATGTCTCGTATGCTCTAAGCGCAACGAGTAGATACCAGTCTGATCCTGGTGAGAACCATTGGATAGCTGTCAAGAATATCCTTAAGTACTTGAGAAGGACTAAGGATGTATTCTTGGTATTTGGAGGAATGGAAGATGATCTGGTTGTAAAGGGTTACACGAGATGCAAGCTTCCAAACCGACAAAGATGACTATAGATCGCGATCGATTTTGTGTTTATGCTAAATGGAGGTGCTTTGTTTGTTGGAAGAGTTCTAGCGAGCACCGTTGTTGACTCTACAACGAGCCGAGTACATAGCGGCATCGGATGCGGCTAAGGAGGCGGTTTGGATCAAGAAGTTCGTTAGTGACTTAGAAGTCGTTCGAGTATCACTAACCCGATAGAGTCGTTACGTGACAACAATGGTGCTATTGCCCAAGCAAAAGAACCAAGGTCACATCAGCGATCCAAACACATTTTGAGACGCTTCCACCTCATTCGAGAAATGCAGTGAAAGGGAGGACGTCCAAGATATGCAAGGTACCAACGGATGACAACATTTCGGACCCTCTCACCAAGCCTTTACCACAAGCTAAAAATGATGGTCATGTTAGGTCCGTGGGTATAAGATACATGAATGATTGGGCCTAGTGCAAGTGGGAGACTGTAGGTGTTAGTGCCCTAGGCCTATAGAGATAGACCTTTATGTAATGTCATTGTTCATTTATATATGAGATTGCTTCTTTGATTATTATATGTGTTTGCATGTTTAGTTATAATAATTATGTCCCTAGTACTTATGAAGCACTAGTATGAAGTCTAATGGATAATCATATGATGATTATATGCATGGAGATGCACATTAGATTCATGGGTACTTGTTAGAGAACAAGGTCTTGGACTTGACCCATTATGAGATTTATGTCATGGTCATATGTCATAATTAAATCTCATATAGTCATATCATTGATATCCTTTGACCTGAGATTATCATCGTCTTCCGCTCGATGAATATCATGTTTGATATAGTTTAACGTTGTCTTTAACCGGATGACAATAAGGGCTATCATTGGCATGGTATGATTCTTGTTGGGAAGAATGATAAGTCAAGATGAAAATTGTCCCTCGTAAAGAGAGATGTTTGCTAGGCCACTCGTAAGTAAGATTGATGTAGTGCATGGCCATGCCCGAATGAATTAATGTGATTAATATCATTCGATTAATCAATTTACTTGGTAACGAGAAAGCATTGAACAATATGAGTTGACGTGGACCATGACTCATGTTCAATATAACATCGTGTGACAATGGGATTGTGATATGTTCTATGTAGGAAAATCGAACTTGATAATCATACTATTTGGGTAGGCATGATGGCTTGCTAGAGTCCGCTCATGTCTTATGAGGTTCGATGTGATCGGACTCATTGCCAACATAGTATGGTCCTATGGGGTCACACGCATCGAACGAATTGTCAAAAAATGAGGAATATGGATTTTCTGGCTCAGGGGACGACTCGTCCCCTCAACTGAACTAAGTCGTGCCTTATGAAGGGACGCCAGGTTCAGTGGGAGTGCCCTGAGGGACGACTCGTGCTGCAGGGCACGAGTCGTGCCCAAAGGGACGACTCGTCCCGTGAGCTAAGCCAAGTCGTGCCTCTTGCGGGGACGCCGAGAATCGAGAGGAGGCTGCAGAGGGGACGACTCGTGCCACAGGGGAACGAGTCATCCCGTCGGGCCCGGACCGATACGTAAATGGCACGATTTTAGGGTTTTCGCAAAGGGCTTTTATTTGTAACGTATAAATAGTTGTCCCTGGTTGCCCTAGCCGTCATTAGAACGTTTTGGCTTGAGAGAAACACTTAGAGTGGGAGATTTCAATTGAGAATTGAGAATCAAACACCACCAAATCCATTGTTCTTCATTGATTGAAAGGTGTTTCAATCAATTGGATCTAGCAATCCTCCTAGAAGAGTTCTAGGGTTCGTTCGCGCGTGGATAAACATAGAGTATCTTCTTTCATCAAGATCTTTGGTTCGTGATTCCCGTTCGTTCATCAAGGATTAACAAGATCATTCAATCTGGAGTTGGGTCAAGTTTATCAAAGGCAAAAGCATTCAAGGTTGGTAATTCTATTTCATCTCTCTTAATTATTCATCTAGAACGGATTCTAGGGCTTGGGGTTTTTCGAGTTATTGCTTATTCCGCTGCGCATGGACCCTCGAAACCCTACAGAAACATGGAAGCTTATATAGATGACATGGTCATAAAGACCAAGGAAGGCAGCCACGTTCCTGACCTAGAAGAGACCATTCACAACCTCCGAGCAAACAACATGAAGCTGAATCCAAGCAAGTGTGTGTTCGGAGTTACTGCAGGGAAATTCCTAGGCTTCATGGTTTCCCAAAGGGGGATTGAAGCAAACCCAGAGAAAATCAAGGCGCTCGTTGACATGAAGGAACCTACCAACATCAAGGAGGTCCAAAGACTTAATGGAAGAATTGCGGCCCTTGGAAGATTCATCGCCAAATCCGCCGAAAAGTCACTGCCTTTCTTCAAGGTATTGAAGGGTACCAAGAGCTTCTCCTGGACTCCTGAATGCTCGGAAGCATTCCTCCGGTTGAAGGAGTACTTGGGTTCCCCTCCCTTGCTTAGCGATCCAGACTCTAGGTGAGATGCTATACGTCTTCCTAGCTGCCACCGATCATCTTTGTCGCACTGCCTTAGTTCGAAAGGATGAAGGAATTGAAGCCCGTCTATTATGTCTCTAAGGCACTTTGTCCGATGTAGAAAGCGAGATATTTCAATGTGGAGAAGATAGCATACGCACTAGTCATTGCTTCAAGGAAGCTGCGTGCATATTTTTTACGCACATCCTATCACCGTCTACACCAACGAACCATTGAAGAAAATCCTTCACAAGTTGGACGGCTCGGGGCGTCTCCTTGGTGGTCAATCGCTCTAACGGAGTTTGATATCACTTACCAACCAAGGAAGACCCTCTTGCTTACTGACCTTTGGTTGACTTCATGGTCGAGGCGCCTTTATGGGTGAGCATCTCCCCACCTCCCGGAAGCAAAACGCGCCGGAGGAAAAGACTCTCCCATTGAACTCCCATCCATTGTTGGATCCCGTATACGGACGGATCGGCTACCAAGGAAAGAAGCGGAGGCTGGAGTTGTACTAGCAAGCCCGGAAGGAGAATATACTATACAAGATGCCATCCGCTTCAAGTTTCCACCGCCTCTAACAACCAAGCCGAATACGAGGCTCTCATATTTGGCATTGAGTTGGCCTCGCTTCTATGGAGCAACTAAGGTGGTTGCTTTACGTGACTCCCGGCTTGTTGTCAAACAAGTAAAGGGAGAATATAACACTCAAGATGTCACCCTTGCCAAGTATAGAGACCTGGTCCTAGATATGACGAAGAAAATGGAATTTTTCGAGCTCAAGAAGATAGGAAGGGAAGACTGACCAAGTCGCGAGACGTTCTCTCCAAACTAGCCGCCATGGACGTGTCTCCTTCGGAGACCAACCCATATGTAGTTTATGCCGAGGAACCCGCGTATGAAAGATTACAAGTCATGCTTACGGACGAGGAAGAGAGATCTTTGGATCGATGACTACATCAAATACATTGAGAAGGAGAAACTCCCGGAAGATGATGCTCGAGCCAAGCTTATCAAGAAGAGGTCTCCAAGATTCGTGGTGATGAACGGAGTCCTCTACCGAAGATCTTTCACGAAGCCCCCGCTAAGGTGTGTCTATCCCAAGGAAACCGAGAACCTCTGGCGTAAGTACATGAAGGTGTTTGCGGCGGACACCGGGGGCGTAACCTTAGGCGACAAAATCATATCGCTAGTTACTACCGGCCAAACCTAAGGGAAGACGCGCACGCCTATGTTCGAAAATGTGACAAATGCCAAAGGTTCTCTCGACATTCCAAGACTACTGCGGTCGAGCAAACACTCGTAATACCTACGTGGCCATTTGATATGTGGGGGATCAACCTCATTGGACCGCTTCCCACCCGCCCGTGGTAATTGCAAGTACGTGATAGTAGGCGGTGATTACTTCTCCAAGTGGATAGAAGCGAGGCATTGGCCAAGATAACGGAAGAGAACGCGATCAACTTTGTCCATGACAACATACGGTGCGGATTTGGCCTTCCACATACAATTGTTTCGACCATGGACTCCAATTCTCCACGGCATTTACAACGAGTGGGGAGAGTCAAAGTACGCCATGCAAAATTTTCGGTTAGCGAGACCCCAAGGCAACGGTCAGCGAAGCCGCCAACAAGCGGTCCTAACCGCCCTCACCAAGAATCTTGAAGGTCGCGAGGGTAGATGGTTGGACGAACTTCCCTAGCTTTATGGGGTACATTCGCACAACCACCGGGGCAACCGGGAAACCCCATTCGCACTAACCTTCGGTTACGAGGCTATGGCACCGGCAGAGATGGCCATCCCTACAGTAAGGAACTCCCATTATGACGAGCAAGTCAACAAGGTCAATAGACTCCTAGACCTGGACCTGATAGATGAAAAACGACTAGCTGCGTAGATGAGGATGGTGAATTACAAGCAAAGGACCAAGGCATATCACGACAAGAGGGTCATCAAAAGAGTATTCCAAGTTGGCGATTGGGTACTTAGAAAGATCGAGGCCCGGCTGGACGGAAGGCGAAACGAGAACAAGCTCTCCCCAAATTGGGAAGGTCCCTATATCATCACTCAAGTCATTCGAGAAGGGACCTACGGATTAAGGACCAAGGAGGAAAGGATCTCAAGCATCCGTGGCACTCAGACAACCTTAGAAAATATTATCACTAGTTTAGTTTATTATGCAATAAATTAGCTCTTTATTTTCTCGTCATTTATTTTCGGTCTTTTGTTTTCTGTCTTTTTGTCTTTTTAGTTGATAGGATTGCGGTTCTATGTAATCGCATTTCAGCCTCTACGAGCGCTTTCTTCCAACATGCAAAGCAACTATCAACTTCTTCACCCAAAGACCGGAAGATGAGGATATTACCTCCGACTCTCCGATACACAACAGTCAAGACCAAGGATCTTCCTTGGCCTGATAGCTTACCAACAGCCAAGACCAAGGATCTTCCTTGGCCTGATGGCTTACCAACAGCCAAGACCAAGGATCTTCCTTGGCCTGATGGCTTACGGCGGCCAAGACCGAGGATCTTCCTTGGCACGATGGCTTACTGACAAGACCAAGGATCCTCCTTGGCACGATGGCTTACAGCGGCCAAGACCAAGGATCCTCCTTGGCACGATGGCTTACCAATAGCGGACCAAGGGTCCTCCTTGGCACGATGGCTTACCAGCGGCGAGAGGTCCCCCGGCACGATGGCTTACCAGACCAAGGATCCTCCTTGGCCTGATGGCTTACCAACAGCCAAGACCAAGGATCTTCCTTGGCCTGATGGCTTAACACCTGCCAAGACCAAGGATCTTCCTTGGCCTGACAGCTTTACACTGGCCAAGACCAAGGGTCCTCCTTGGCCTGATGGCTTACCATACATCCTACCAAGGGTCCACCTTGGTTCAGGATTACAAATCACATTCAAAGCCGAGGAAAACTTCCTCAGCCCAAATGACGTACGAGTATAGTTAAAGCCGAGGAATCTTTCCTCGGCCTAACCACTTGCTCCACAAGGAACAAGGGACCTTCCTCGGATCCCCTTCCTAAGGCTAATGCTTGCATAGCCTACCAAAATATAACCAAGTTAGTGAAGTGACAGGAATCATGACAAAGGATTTCTCATTGACATTCAAATGGAATTACAGATCCTATTGTCTATTACAAAAAGCAGAAAAGGAAAAGCTATCCTAAGACTGTTGAGCATCATCAAAAGGCTCTTCGAGCCAGCTGTTAGTAATGGAGCCAGGAGGAGGAAGGGTCGTTTGATGAGCATGGGCATTAGTTTCCTCGGCCCTTCCCTCTACCTCGGCTTCCCTGGCCTCAGGCTCTTCCTCATCTTGGATCGCCTCCACCAAGTCTTTGATGTTCTTGGGGCGACAGTGGCTGGCCTCCACACTTCCTCGCATGCTTGAGCATCCTTGGCCGCTATCAATTCCAAGTTGCTTGCGAGAAAAAGGGGACCAAGGGATGGAGAGCCCTAACTTCCTCGTTGTATTGATCCCGGCATATTAGCATGGCTACCTTGTTGATGTCCAAGCCGGTGGAGGGATCAGCCAATATACTCCTAGCAAGATGGAGGTATCCATCTTCAAACATGGTGGCCGTCTGCTCGTCCACGGCATCCTGGAAGGTCGAGCTAGACACCACGGCATCCTTGAACGCCGGGCTCTCCTTGAAGCGCGCCACGGCCTCATTCTCCTTGGCGGGAAGGGCAGCCTCCAATCCTTGGTATTTGGCCTCAGCTTCCTCGGCCTTTGCACGGCTTCCGGCCTTATCCGTTAATGCTTTGGCCAGCTCCTCTCCTTTTAGCCGGAGATGTTCCTCGGCTTTTGCCTTCTCATCCTCAGCCCTCTTCACCTCGGCCTCCACTTTGGCCTTGGCTGCAACGAGCTCGGCATCTTTGGCCTTCAACTGCTCAGCCAATGTAGCTGCCTTGGCTTCCACGGTCTTGAGGCAGCCACAGCATCGGCTACTCGTTTTTCTTGGGCCTTGGCCAAGACATCTTAAATAGGTGCAATCTTTGGCCATTGCTGAAATACGAGGAGGGTTAGATTGGGAAACAAGCACAAGCAATATCAACAAGGAAAAGCAAGAGATCACTACCTCAGCTAACATAAGCCCCTTACGGCAAAGCAAATGGTCCCTGCTCGCCTTCCCCTTCACCAGGGTATCATACACATCTTCATCCAAGGCTCTTTGGATAGGAGCCTTACCCAGTTTCATCATATAACTCTTCCTGTCTAACACAGGAAGGCCCTTCAAAAGAGGGACATTGGCCACCATGAGCTGAGCAAGCTCTTCAGCGTCAGCTTGGGTCTTGCAAGTTTGGATGGTCAAGGGAGGAGCATCCCCTGGATTGGAGGCCTCAACATGGGGAGTCCCATCAACGTTTGCCTTCTTGGCTGCCCGTTCCTCAGCACTAGCCACTTGGGCTCTCTTTGAGCCTGACCACCTTTGGATGAGGGAGGCATCCTCGGTCTCCATTTCCTCGGCACGGGTGGGCTCTTCGATAACTGGCTCAGCCCGTTCCTCGGATGCTGCATCCTCGGCATTAACGTCCTCGTGCAGTTTGAGGGGAAGAGGTTTGTCACCTTGGACACCAAGGATCAAGTTGCGAGCATTGGTCTCGTCTTTCCTCTCTGTTAGAGCAGACTTCTTGCTCAGCTTCCTCTTCCTCCTAATCAGTTCCTGGGGACTAAGCCTTTCCATGTTAAGAGCTGCTTCTTCTGCGGGTGTTAAATCTGCAAGGACGAGGAAAAATGGTTAAATATGAGCAGAAAGGAAACATTCAGAAAGTACGAGCAATAAGGATAAAGGTTTACATCCAACAATATCAATGGCATCCAGACATTGATCGTAGGGACGCTCTTTCTTGCACCTAGCACAATCTTCGTGGAATACGAGTCTGGGGTGTATCGTCCAATCGTTGAAACGACGTCCTCTCTTGACATTGACAAGGGGAGCCACCCCGTCCTTGTTCCCCGGCATCAATCCTGCTTAGATGTAGTAATGATCCGAGGATTCCACTTGCTTCCAATCTAAGACCCCTACCCTGGCAAACTCTTCTAATCGGTTGATCAAGGCTTGGGTCCACTCATATTGTTGGACAGCAAACGACGAGGTTGGATCATCACAAGGAGACTGGAACTCCTAACCCTGGCGGCTCTCTACTCGGATAACATGATTCTCCCAGCCTGGAACTTTGCTGGACATGGGAAGAAGCAACTTAGGTTTCTTATTGGCACTCCTAATAACTACTAGCCATTGTTCCTTAATAACTTGGACAATGTAGAAGTGACGGAAGGCTCCCATGGTCGGCTCATAGCCTAAACTACGGCAGAGGATGATGAAGCTAACCAAAACCCTAGTACCATTGGCTCCTAGCATGGCCGGCACTGCCTTTACATCATCCAGAAATTCACAAATGAAGGGGTCTAGGGGAAGACGGAGTCCCTGTTGAAACTGTTTAAAATAAAAGTGGACGTAGTCTTGGTTATAGTAGAAGGCCGTCTCTTCCTTCTCTGTCTTGAGCTCTAGCTTGCCCATATAAGTTAATTTATACTCGGCTCTGTCCACCTTGTACGTGGAGTGCAATTTTTCAATCATGGGATCCCCAGGCTTTGGTGCCCTCTCCATTTGCTTTCCTCGGCTACCTGCTCCTCGGCTTCCCCTTCTTCGGACTAGGCGATCATCAGCTTGTGCACCTTCCACGAAGGCGTCAACTATCTGAGTAGACGAGGAGGGTCCTTCTCTTCCCGTCATATCTGCATAAGGACGAGGAGACAAAATTATTTACCTCGTCAATGGCTGATTAAGGACGGGGAAGGAAGATTCCCCTCCTCGTCATTTCATAAGGACGGGGAAGGAAGAGTTCCCTCCTCGTCATTTCATGGGGCCGAGGAGGGAGCCGTACCTCTCAGACGCTCACGCATTTCGCGATTGGAGGCCGGGTAGAACAGTTCGATGTGCTCCACCATCTCAGCCCTATCCTCAAAAACTATAATGTTGGGCGAACCAGACTCAATCCTATCTATTCTTGTGGAATCTGGGTATTGAATGAATAAACGGGATCGGCCATAACCCCTCAACTGCTTGCTTATATCATCCAAGTTCAGCATCAACCATGGACCCCTCTCTCGTCGATAAACCCTCAGATTGCCCGTATGATATCCGTAACGGAATCGGGGGGAATGGTCCCAAGAACGAGCCATTTCTAAGGGGAATCAAAGAGTAAAGGGGGAGTTCATTCAATATTTGAAGAATTTTAACAAAATGCAAAGAAAATCACAAACATGAAATCGGGATAGTTGGGAACAAAAATTCATGAAGAAAAGCTTGAATCTTCAACAATGGCAGTTCATGTTTCTTGATTCACGTATGAGTTCTTCTAACAACCCTAGAAGACGCTAAAACAGGAGCAGGATTGGTGAGAAAGAGAAAATCCATACCTGAGTTCGTGAAAGTGCTTTGAAAACGCGAAAGAAAGCAACGTCGCCGGAAAAAGTTCGCCGGAATCTGGAAAGGATGATTGCTGTGTTCGCCTGAATGTTCTTCGCCTAAACCTTGCCCTTAGTTCGACTGATTTGAGTTTGTAAAGGTTTAAAATGAAAGGGTTTTTGGTTTTTATACCTCCCCAATTCGGGTCGACCCATGGGTAAAGCAGAGATTCGGGTAGGGCACCCCAAGAATTAAATGCAGAATACAGTTATCGAGGCGTGACAAGACTGGGGGGCCCCAGGTCATCATCAGAATAGCAACCGTCAGTTACCAACCAATGACACGCGTCAAACCTGTTCGTATCCCATGTGCCGATGCCGAGCTGACTTTCTACTCGTCCTAAGCCGAGCTAGAAAGTCGGGAGCCACTGAACGGTATGAACCGAGCTACGAACATGGGCTTGCCCGAACTTGGGCCCAACTATATTGGGCAGTGGATATTGTCTAATTATGAAGTGTTAGGGCCGAGTAAGATCTTCCTCGTATGCCGAGGAACATTTATCTCGGCCTTATATCATCATTCTTGGGTCGTCATGTCGCAATTACCGAGGAGAGAAAAGTTATTTGCTCGGCATATTTCCAAGTGACGAGGAAAGAAAATCATTCTCCCCGGCATATCTCCGTGTCGGCCATTCACCAAATAACGAGGAAGCAGAATCATTCTCCTCGGCCTATTTGCCAAAGGCCGAGGAAAAACAGTTGCCTTCCTCGGCGTTCCGGCTGGCAATTTACAATCCTTATTCAACAAGGATTATACAGCCATGATCCAATCAGGATTATACTTATCAACATCAATTCAAGTCAAACAATGACTCCTTAACAGATATGATTCTATTAGAATTATATCTTATCTCTTTACAAGTTCACTTCAACATGGATTCTATCAATCCATCCCTATAAATACAAGCCCTATGGCTCATTATTCGGTACGTTACTTTTTACATTGGAGAAACTCTGTCAATTTGATTTCTCTAATATCAACCGTGAACTTACTCTCACGCCGGAGGGCCTTTAGCCGGATCCGCCCCGGCTTAGTTTACGTGTTTTCTCTTATTTTCAGGCCTTGCAATCGCCGGAGCATTCAACGCTTGGATTTGGACTGATTTGACGATTTTGGCGTCATCAATAATAATAATAATAATAATAATAATAATAATAATGATAACGATAATAATAATAATAATTTAAATGTAGGAATCATCAACCCAAATGCATGCTTTATAATCGTAAAGATATGTACCCAATTTGATATAAGCTTCCCCACATTTCAAACTATCTTGCTCTCATCTGAATTTGAACCTCCTACTTGAGACACTCCTCGGGTGACTTCAATCAATCCATATCCGTAGTCAATCCATTTCCCTATATGTATCATTCAATTTCATTAGCTTGTTGTACAACTGAATTCAGCCTTTGTATCAATCACTTTGATTTGCAACAACTCAATAGTAATGGAAAATTCTAGTACAGCCAAAACATCAATTGAAAAACCAAATTATTTCCAATCAAAATCCGACAATTAGATCGAAATAACCCCAAAAACAAAAGAACTGACCACATTTTAAAATCTTCCTGAAATCATTTGCATCATCAATTTGATTTGCAACAAAAAATCCAAACAATATTCGGTAATTAGATCGAAATAGCCCCCAAAACAAAAGAACAGAAAAACTAACTACATTGTCAAATCTTCCTAAAATCACAATAAAAAAACATGTGTATATTGAAGGAATATGTCAACTTCGCTTCCTAAATCCCTCCTCCCCCCAAAAAAAACAAAAAATCAGAGGAGAGTAGGGCTTTTAGACCCATCTTACAGTCCATCACTTTGTTATCGTTGGAATGGAACACATGACTAAAAATCTTTTATAGCACTTGAGATGCTTTATTTTTTAAATAGCATTCAGTTAGATACTAATTTCAAAAGAAAAGGGTAGGGTGAGCCTTTATTTATGGATTAGGATTACTTATAAAAAGTTTAAAGTTGACCAAGAGATGGGTAGGCTAAAAGAAATTAGGATCATTTAGGTAAAAATTGCATCATTTACAGAACCATCCAGCACATTGGCCACAATTATTAAAATAAGAGTTGATAAAACCCCTATATCAATCAATACCAATAGATCTAATGTCAAGCAAGTAAATCAAAATTGTTAGATTTCAAAATGACCACTCAAACTTGAGTTTACAATTCAATACTCAAGAAAATCAGGAAAACATCAAATTATGCTGAATAGTTAATGCATTGATGATATGAATGTAGCTAAGTGCATACTTTCATAAGCATACATTGTATATTGTGATCTCTATTTCACATAACTACATTTATATTGTCAATATGAAATAAGGTAAATAGAATAGTATCAAGAAGCAAACCGCATATTATAGTAAGCATACTTGGCACATTGTAATATCTGTTTCATTTATGAGGCAACAATAATAGCATCGTAAAATACAGATCAAACAATTCGGCACCATACATGTTAAAATGCTAAGAATTACCTTATACCCCCAATTCTGACAATAAAGATTCTTGACATGGCAAAGAGTAAACAATCTCTCAACCTTACTCCAATACTTATAATTCTTCTCTTCCTGAATGAAACAAATACTCCCATCAACCAAAGCCGGTGAAACCTCAAGCAAGTACCTTCCTACTTCAAAGAATTTGATACTCAAATTACAAAGAGCAGGAGCAGAAATCACAACAGACCCTTCATCACATTCATAAGACCAAATTAAAGCCCTAATTGCGTAAGCTTCAATGAATTAATTCTAACAGCATTATAGTCAAAATTTCCAGATTCCCACATAATTTGACCAAATCAGACAACATATCATCTTTCAAATTGACCTCCTTAAAGAACAAATTACTCAGCGAAGTGAATTGATTGGTTCCCGAGATTATAGCACCCAAACCTAGGTTACAGCGAGTGAGATATAAATGGCGAACGAAACTGAGTTTTAGAGCATAGAAAGGGAATTCAAGCAATGTCGCTGGCCAAGATGGTTTGTACCGGCGGATGCATTTGGAAGAGAAGGTTAGGTTCGAAAAGTGATGTTGTTGCCGACCCGTGCGTAATGTAATGTAGGAATCAATGTCCAATTTTCGGCAGTGGGTTTCGGGGTGAAGGGAAGGTAAGGCGAGAAGGCTGGAGAGGGTGGCGTGAGAACGGCGGATTAGACTGCCGGTGATGAAGTGGAAGAAGGAGTCGACGGTGGTGATGGATATCGGAGAGACGGTGTATTCAAAGGAGAGAGAAGGGAGAGAAAATCAGAGGTTTCGCTTGAGGAAGAGGAGAGACCGTGAGGTAATAGCGGTTACCAAGTAAATACTAAAAATAATTTCAGCCGTCGGATTCAATTCCTAACTTTCAATCCTGACCCCTCTTTATGTATAGCTAAGAGGCAGTTAATACCTCCCTCTATTGTATTATAGATTTATTCCTTTTTTTCCTTGCGAAATTATTAGCATGCCCTTTACAAAGTTATTTACATGGCAAATGACTTTAATTTTGTTAAAAAATTAACAATTTGTTAGTTTTTATATCAATTTGCAATAAAGTGTCAATGTTAGGAATTGACTTACAACTTTTTTAATATTGGAAACCAAATTACAAAATTAATACAAACATAGGTAACCGAATTGCAATTTGCCCTTAAAAAAACAGCTCTAACCGATTTTTGGTCAGTTGTTATTATATCCAAAATTTGAATATTTTTCCAAATTTGATTTTGCTTTGACATCACGTGATTAAGTTGGACGTAGGCCCATATCTTCATTTAGTATTTCTTGTTGTTGGAAGTATTGACAATTTCTTTTCATAAATAACGAGGGAAAATCGGCCACGTTAAAATTACCATCTGGAGAGGTCTGTTTACTCGACCCGCTCATTTGAAAGGTGTATAAGATTGAGTTTTCTGTGAGTACGGTGTGAATTGCGACTAAAATTAGCATTAATTGATCTCAATTGATGTCCAAGGATAATAACCCATAATATAATTTAAAATTTTGAAAAAACTTACATTTCGACTAAAAATGATAGTAGTAATTATAAAACTCACACACACACACACATTGAAGTATGCAGATGGGGCATGGAACATAATGGCATTAAAGTGTTGAAGTGTGCAGATGGAGCATCAAACATAATGACATTGATTGAAGTGCGTAGAGCATGCATACATGCAGCCAGGCTCCTTTACACAAATCTACTCTCCGTATCTCGGTATCTCCCAGTCCCATCTCAAAATAATCTTTTCAATTTTTTTATCGTTATTATGAGAACTTTGAACGATTAAAAAGGGCAAATCTCGGTGCGTCAATCATTTCCCGTTAAGTGAAGGTTGGGAGAGGAAATCATTTGTTAGAGCATTCTCCTGACCAGGGCCAGTCCTGACATTTTAGGGGCCCTGTTCAAAAGTAAAACTTAGGCCCTAAATATAACTACAAAAATAATACTAGTGTATATATTTGCTCGTCAATTTTTTTTTATCGTGTTTCATGGCCAGATTTATATTTTCTAATTTTAGAATTAGTAATTGAAAGTTTTAAGTTTGAAAATATTAAAGAATATGGTGGTGTGGCTGCCAAAAGTTATGGAAGATGATTATAATTATGTCATTGCAATCGTCTCCGAAATTCTGCTCGTAATATCACGGTTATTGCAGTGGCCATTGAAATGTCAAAAGTTGAAATTTTAGAGGACAATCGAAAGTTAGATGAAAAATGGGCTATTTAAATTTTAGTAGTTTAGAAAGAAAAAAACGTTGAAATGAGAAAGGTGAGGGATGCGTTATGGAGAATAATGGAAGAAGGATGACTAAACGTACGTAGTTGTTTATATAAATAATTTAAAACAATTTAGGTTTTGATTTTATTTTTTAAGAAAAATATTATTTAGCTTTATTGAAAAAATAAAATTGTAGATTCCAAATACAACCTTATTATCCAATTGAATTGAAGTTGCATATACAACATATGGTACTACTCCTCCGTTCCAAAATAAATGTAATTTTTTTCAAATATACTCTTAGGCTCCGTTTGTTTCGCGTAAAACATTTTTCGAAAAATGTTTTCATGTAAAATGATTTCATGTAAAAAGGTTTTCTTGTAAAATGTTTTCATGTAAAAAGATTTCCATGTAAAATGTTTTCTTGTAAAATATCATGGTCTTGTTTTCAGTTGTTTGGCAAATTTGACGAAAATGTTTTTCGGAAATGTCACTTTTTTTTTTATTAATTTAAATCAACTTTGGAAACCCCACTTCCCACCCCTCTACCCACCCCCCAAATTTTTTTTTTTTTAATTTTTTAATAAAAAATAAAAAAAAATTATTTTTTTTTTGGGGGGGGGGGGTGGGTAGGGGGTGTAAAATAAAAAAAAATTGGAGGGGGGGTGCAGGCGGTTTCCAAAAAAAAATTTTATTTTGGGGGGGGGTGGGGTAGGCGAGGGTGGGTGGGGGGTTTCCAAAAAAATTTTTTTTTTGGGAGAGAGTAGGGTGGGTAGGGGTGGGGTAGGCAGGGGGTGGGTGGGCGATTTCCAAAAAAAATTTTTTTTTTTGGGGTGGGGGGTGGGGGTGGGTGGGGCGGTTTCCAAAAAAAAATAAAAAAAAAAAATTTTTTTGGGAGAGGGTAAGGGGGTGGGGTAGGCGGGGGGTGGGTGGGGCGGTTTCCAAAAAAAAAAATTAAAAATTTTTTTTTTTTTTGAGGGGAGGGTGGGGGTGGGGTGGGGTAGGCGGGGTGGGTGGGCGGTTTCCAAAAAAAAAAATTTTTTTTTTTTGGGGGTGGTGGGTAGGGGTGGGAGCGGCAGGCGGTGGGTGAAGTTTCAAAAAAATAAAAAATAAAAAAAAATTTGGGGGGAGGGGGAGGGTGGGGGGTGGGGTGGCGGGAGTGGGTGAGGGCGGTTTCAAAAAAAAATAAATTTTTTTTTTTTTTTTTTGGGCAAGGTGGGAGGTGGAGTGGGTAGGGAGGGTGGGGTGGCGGGGCGGGTGGGGGCGGCTTTCCAAAAAAAATTTTGGGGGGGAGGGTGGGGTGGCGGCGGGGTGGGTGGGGCGGTTTCAAAAAAAAATAAAAAATTTTTTTTTTTTGGGGGTGGGGGTGGGGGGTGGGGTAGGCAGGGGGTGGGTGGGGCGGTTTCCAAAAAAAAAATTTTTTTTTTGGGGGGGTGGGGTGGGGTGGGGTGGGTGGGGGCAGTTAAAATTTTTTTTTAATTATTATTATTATTATGTTGTATCGAGCGTAATATGAGTTGTACATTAAGGCCAAAAACAAGAGTTGTAAAATGATTTACGAATTTGAAATTGGTAAATCATTTTACAAAGAAAACCTCCTTTTTTTACATTTTTGTAAAATGTTTTACATTTGACTTTCTTTTACAAGTGGTTACCAAACACTCGAAAGTAGATAAAACATCTTTCGAAAAACATTTTACTTGAAACAAACACCCGAATACAAGGAAAATATTTTCCGAAAAATGTTTTACATCAAACAAACGGAGCCTTAATCAAAGATATTTTTTTTCTTTTTACACTTATTTTGGAAAAGAAAGTAGTAATATAACTCAAAAAATTTGGGGCCCTTCATAATTTGAGGCGAGGAGCGACCGCTCACCCGGCACACCTTAAGAGCCGACCCTGTCCCTGAGAATTGCCAAGAAGCTGCTCACCAAGGTTCGAACCCGTTTTGAACCGGGGTGGGAGGTGGGGTGGGGACCGTGGGGTGTTAATTTGTATTTTACTCTTTGCATCCATTTGTAACTGTGACACTTTCAACAACATACACATCTCTATCTGGCAACAACAAATGATCATTAAAATTTAAAAATAAGACCTACTGGACTGGACCACAAAGCTACGCACATTTCTTCCAGTAATATTACTCATCCTATATGAATACGAATATTTAAATAATTCAAATTTGTTATTAATTAAAATCAAAAATTAAAATGAAATTTATTTTACAATTTTTATTTTAGGACGAAGGTAATATTAAACTATCAATAATAAAGAGAATGTTATAAATTTCTTAGTAAAAAATATTAGGAGAGTATGAATAAAAGGATGTTGTAAAATTCAAGTAGTGCTTTCATTGTCCCGGCCCAAATGAATATCTTTAACAAATAATAAAAATAAATATTCACTAGGGGACAAATGTAATGTAGCAATTTGAAAAAACTATCTTTTGAAAACGCGCGATAACATTTTCGTATTTAACTGAAACTTCATTTAAAACGCAAGATTGTATTTTTGTAAATAACTGAAACTTTTTTTAAAATCACGTCGTAACATTTTAATAAATAACTGAAACTTATTAACACATCTGAAATGCTTTATACCGAAAACTAATTTTTTGTCATTGTGGCAATTTTTAACATTAACATCGCAATTTGCAAGCACTATTTAAAATTGACACTACCAATAAAAAACACCACCAAATTATCACTTAATACATAAAGTTTTTCAAAAGCTTATCTTTCAAAAAGATGAAACAAAAGCTGTTTGGATTTACAATAAAGCTTTACAAAATTGGAACACCATCATCAATGATAGAAACAATGCCACAGACGAAGAGCATCAATTCAATTTGTGTTGGGTACAAATACAATAGACAATGTAGACATAATTTTGAACTAAATAATAATTAATTACATAAATTAATGCCTATATATTCCTTATTATTAACACTTAATCGTAAATGAAATTGATACGGTTTTTTTTTTTGATAACCTGTGCCCAGCCTTCGGTCTGACAAGTTCCAGACCACCACCCATCGCCTCTCAAATCTTGGAGAGGTAAACCGCGGGATAAGCCCAAGTTAGTCAGCGTGACAGCACCCCTTATACTCCTGGCCCCAAGGGACCTTCCTCCAAGACACTTACATCACTTTCACATCACCAATAAATTGGCTGCTCTAGCTGCTCCTGCCAGAATTCGAACTTTTCACGCTGAGGTTGCAAGCCCAACAGTAGTAATGATCCTTCCTTAACCACTTGTCTACATGGCAATGGCAGGCCGTTGATGAAACCCGAGATTTTTTTATTTATTTATTTTCAAAAATATCATATTTTAAAAAGCATTGTTCTTACTCTATTTAATTGGGCTCTGTAATCAGGTCCACTTTATTTGCCCAACTTCTCAGCCCGATTGATTGAGCTCTTGAGGTCCCATATATATGCCCATACATTTAACCCAAACCGAATGGCGCATGCTCCAATTTGTGCAAACTATAAGACCATCTACATACATAGGTGACTATCCTTGTGAGAGTCACCCATTAAAAAAAAAAAAAAGCATGGAAAGTCACCAAAATGCGTGACCTGGGCAATTGGCCGACCTGAGGTTGGGTACTCCTATGGCTCACCTCTCTCTTTTTTTTTTTTTTCACCAAATTGTTTTGATTTTGTGTTTGTATAAATATATTTTTAAAATTAATATATTTTATATAATTATATAAAATAATAAAATATATCATTTTTTTATAATTGTATGGGTAATTATTTTTAATAATTGTACGGGTAATTTTTAAAATATTATTACTAATACATTATTTTAAAAAATAAAATGATAAGTATTTTAGATAAGTTAAAGTAAAGAAAAAATAAATATTTTATTTTTAAAAGGTTGGAATTGGTAATGGTCGCATTTGATGGGAGTATAAATTATATAAGGTTGGGGTTGTGTATATAAAAGTGAGAGAAATTAATATTTTACTAGGGTGTTGCTCGTGCTACGCACGGGGTACTTTGATATTTTTGATAATCATAAGTAAGTTTGTCCATTTAAAAAAATATGTACTTTAGTTTGAAATTAATTTATTAATATAAAATATTATGAGGATGAATTATAAATATTATGGTCATGGGAAAAAATATGAGTGAGGTCACAAACTTGTAAAAGGCTAACCATGAAATTAATTTGTTATGTCATGTGATGATAGGATAGATGGAGTCTTGAAAGAGGTATTTAGAGTTAGGGTTATGGCACAATATTTTTCTGCTAATTTGTTTTCTCATTATTCCCTCAAGACTTCTAGATCATTAATGTTTGTACAATATGAAAAAATAAATATATAAATCAATATAAAAGATAAAAGTAAGATTAACAAATATCATTGTAGTTAATTTTTTGTAATCTTAGCAATTTGATAGAATTTATTCGTAAGTATGAATAAAATAGAAGAAAGAAAATGCAACAATAAATAAAAATATTCAAAAACTTAATAAATAAAATAATAACTAAAAATGAATTCAATATCAAAACAGAAATATGAAAGTCAAATATTAATAAAGGAAAAACAATAAAAAATAAGAGTTCAAAAATATAACAAAAATAAAGAGTAGAAACATATAAATAATAAATTTGAATATTTGTAAAAAATAAAAATAATACAAAGTCAAAGTAGAATAAATATCAAAATAGAAAAAAACAAAAACAAAAGAAAGATGAAACAATTGAATGAAATATGAAAATCGATTCTTAATAAAAAATAATAAAAGGAAGCATTCACGAACACAATCAAAATATATTAAAAAATAAAAAGACTATTTTGAAAAATTCATCAATGAAAATCAATATCAAACCGAAATATAAATAAATACACCAAAAATCAAACTTTAATCGAAATAAAAGAAATATTTTTTATCACAAAATGAAAAAAAGGAAGATAATATTAAAAAATGAAAGTAAAGCAAATATGAAAAAAATAAGAAATAAAACTAAAATCAAATTTACAAATAAGTAAAAGAAATCAAATCATAATCGAAAGGAAAAAAATAAACAAATAATCCAAACAAAGTTCTTATTTAAAGCCAAGTTGTAAATTTTCTTACAAAAATAGCAAAAGCAAAATGAAAAAAATTTAATAATTAAGAAAGAAAAAAATCTAATGCATAAAAGAAAATCAATATCAATATAAAAACATACGAAAAAATAAAATGTAAATAAAAAATTAAAATTAAAATTCTAATAATTAAAAAGTGAAAGAAACATTCACAAACATAAAAGAACTAGAAAAAAAAGCAAGAAATAAAATCAAAATAAAGACGAAAATTTATAAATTAAAAGTTAAATTTAAAATTAAAATTAAAATCAAAATCAAAATAATAAACACAAACCTAAATATAAAAAACAAATCCTATTCAAAATAAATCAAAAGAGATTATAAAGAAGTCACTCACAAATTAAAAAAAAATGGATTTTGTGAATACTTACAATAACATTTTACAATAGCATTCCCTAGAACCTGACACATTTTCTTTCTTCATGAATCAGTCTCTACAAAAGTGATGGAGAGCAAAAAACAAACATTTGTCAAAAGAAAATTAGTTTTTATATACTTGAATGAAGAAAATGGATGACTCTTCAACTATTGATCTTTTATGAATAGTCTATTTTTTTAAAAAAATTATTGTATTAGTTAGTATTACAACCTTTAAACTTCAACTTGTTTTATATTCCCGTTGATTATAACAAAATAAAATCTATACTTATAGTATATTAAAGTAGGCCAAACTTGATAAGGTGTTGCCACATAAGCCAAAAAAAGGTGATTCTTGCATTCTTAGGCTTCCAACTCATTCACCCCCTAATTAATTTGTGATGTTTTGAATTCTCCCTAATAGCTATTAATATTCAAAGTCTCTAATAGTTATGTGAATGGTTACTTCTTACATATAATTAGTAGTAGTTAAAGTCTTATATTATCTATTCAATATTTCTATAATTAAATTTATACTTTTTGAATAATAGAAGAAGATATATATTTCTTATATGAGTGTCTTCTAATAGTTAGTAGTACTAACTCATTCTTATATATATAGAATAGAAGTATACATTAGGTAGGTTGTGCATTTAAAGGTGTGACTTTTGACTTTTCAACTAATCAAACTTTATTAATCAAATAATATGATAAAACAAAATACACTTCAAGTTGGTGCATGAATTACATTAAAAGTGTGACTTTTCAATTGATCAAATTTCATTAATCAAATGATAGGATAAGACAAAATGCATTTCAAGTTAGTGAATGAATTACAGTAACTACACCTAAATGAAATAAACTAATAAAGAATATGAAAGATTATATATATTTATTTCAAACATATTTTTTGTAATTCTCCATTCAATACCTATATTAGCTTGAAGATGAATGGACCTAAATGACTCTTCATTTTGGGATACATATGGTCTTTTCACGGAATATATAAAATTAAAACGGAATATTGTGTTTATTGTTGTATGACATGAAAGACTTTCTCCTACTTCTCTTCTTCTTTATACATTAATGTCAATTGTTCCATTTCTTTTAACATTCTATTTCTCAGTCTATGTATATGGTTTAATTTAGCTTTTACTAATTTCTCACAATTTTTTTTTTGTTTCTTTTCCTTTAGGTTGGAAAGATAGTTCTTGGACAAATTTTGATGAGAAAGAATACATTAGATTGATTGAGAAAAATTGCATCATTTGTGTAAGTTTCACTTCTATAATTTTTGCATATATTATCTCATTGGATTTCCGCTTATCATTTTATTTTACTATTACCTCCGTCCAAAATAAATATACTAATTTCTCACATTTTTTTTTGTTTCTTTTCCTTTAGGTTGGGAAGATAGTTCTTGGACAAATTTTGATGAGAAAGAATACATTATATTGATTGAGAAAAATTGCATCATTTGAGTAAGTTTCACCTCTATAATTTTTGCATATATTATCTCATTGAATTTCCGCTTATCATTTTATTTTACTATTACCTCCGTCCAAAATAAATATACTCATTTCTCACAATTTTTTTTTTGTTTCTTTTCCTTTAGGCTGGGAAGATAGTTCTTGGATAAATTTTGATGAGAAAGAATGTAGATTGATTGAGAAAAATTGCATCATTTGAGTAAGTTTCACCTCTATAATTTTTGCATATATTATCTTATTGGATTTCCGCTTATCATTTTATTTTACTATTACCTCCGTTCAAAATAAATATTTATTTGTTCTCTTCATCAAAAAAACACAATATATTTATTTTAAGACGGAGTAAGTTTGATTTTACTTTACCTACCAAACTTCTTAGGTATGTGAAGTACTTAGATTCATACATTAATGTCAATTGTTCCATTTCTTTTAACATTCTATTTCTCAATCTATGTATATGGTTTAATTTAGCTTTCACTAATTTCTCACAATTTTTTTTTTTTCTTTTCCTTTAGGTTGGGAAGATAGTTCTTGGACAAATTTTGATGAGAAAGAATACATTAGATTGATTGAGAAAAATTGCATCATTTGAGTAAGTTTCACCTCTATAATTTTTGCATATATTATCTCATTGAATTTTCGCTTATCATTTTATTTTACTATTACCTCCGTCCAAAATAAATATTTATTTGTTCTCTTCATCAAAAAAACACAATATATTTATTTTAAGACGAAATAAGTTTGATTTTACTTTACCCACCAAACTTCTTAGGTATGTGAAGTACTTAGATTCATTTATACAAATTCGTTATAGAACCTGAAAAGGTCGACATAATTTATTTTTTTTATTGATTTGAATATTACCAATTGGTTATTTTTATGATATTTGTTAATTGAATTTAGTTCTGATTTGAGTTTAAAAAATTATTTTACATTTTGGTGAGTTATCCTTTTAATTGCTATGTCTATATATTTGCTTTTTTATCATAATTTTATTTGAGAGTTAATTTTGGTCTTCGTTGATGTTTTATATATTTTGATTATTTTTTACTAATTAATTTTAATTTATTCTTTATCTTTTACTCCAGATTATGTTTTGGAGTTGTTGATTTTAATACAAATTATGTATATATCAATGTAATACAATTTCAAGTATTAAGTTGCAAAAATGAGTTACCAAGTTATATGAACTTCACATCCATTTTCAACTAGAACATTTTCTTATTTTTATGTTATTATAATTTTTTTTTCTTAAAATTTTTATTGTTTAGTGATCCAATTTTCTGGATGAAAATATATAATTGACTTCATTTGTCTTTATATACTTAGAAAGGCAATTATTCAATATATTTAATTTATAATTTTTATTATAAATATCAACTTAATTATATAAATTAAGTGTGTATAGACACATATACACTTTCTATCCCACCATATGAAACTTTACAAAAAGTCCTCTCCATATTTATAAATTCTTGATTGATCCATGAAAAAATTATTACTTTATACTATCAAGATAATACTTAATGAAAAAAACCACTCATATAAATTACTGATTGATCCATATTTTTTAAAAAAGTTTTTATGTTATAAATCTTAAAGAAAGATGAATGAGTGGTTGACTTTGGATCATCAAAAGTCTTTTATTTATGAATCAAATTAAATTAAATTACAACATGCAATAAATATATGTTCATATAATAAGTCCTAAAAGATGCAAACTAATTTTAATGATTAATTGAATATGATAAGTCTTTTAAAATCAAATGTTAGATCCACTATGAATTAATTCTACTTTAATTATGCAACAAGTCTTTAAAGGACATGAATTATAAGATGACTTAATATTTGGATTATCAAAAGTCTTTACATATAAATTGAATTAAATTTAAAATTAAAACATCTAATAAATATATATGAATATAATAAGTCTAAAAAGATGAAACATTAGAAGTGTAACTTAATTTAAATGAACTGAATATGAAAAGTCATATAAAATTCAAAGATAGATTCATTATGAATTAAATATTTTTTTAGTGTTATAAATCTTAAAGGGAGATGAATGAGTAGGTAAATTAATATTTTGCTTATCAAAAGTCTCTTAATTATGAATTAACTAAATTAAAAGTTAAAACATTTAATAAGTATATATGCATATAATAAGTCTTAGAAGATGGAACATTGGACAAAAAAAGTTTTCTGACTACCAAAATTCTCTTATTTTAAATTTAATTAAAATGAAATGAATATAGTATACTATGATACCAAATTAATGTTAGATCATCATGAAGAATGAAGAGGCAAACTCATCATGCTTTAAAATAAGTAAAACAATATACTCCCTCTCTTCCACCTCACTTGATCGTTTCACTTCACTTGAGACTTCTCAAAATGATAATCTTTTTATAATTTTATATTCATTCTGTCTCAACCATTCATTCTCTCTCTTCATTTTTCACCACACAATTTTTTCAACTAGCCTACTATTAACCCACTCATTCTCTCTCCCTCTCTTTTTATTTTCTATCACACATTTTCTTTATTTTAATTTTTTTCCTTAATTATTGTATCCACCTCTTAGGTATTAAGTGAGGTGGGACCAGAGGAGTAAGTTGTGAGCACCCCAACCCGGGACCTAACACGTGTCCCGAGCTACGGGAGCTCAAACTTAGAAAAACCATCTTAATTTTTAAAACATTTATTTGTCTTTAAAAGAAAACCACTTTTCAAACTTACAATTTTAAAATCAATTAGTAATATCTCTACTTAGAGGAAATCCAACCACAACTTTAATAAACCGATATCTAATCAAATGCATTGGAAACCTTAATTAACATCTGTTTAACAAAAGGGTTTTCCATACAAAATACAAAAGGGGAATACTTAACAAATACTCCTAACAACCAACTCCTATACTTAACTTGACAAGCCCCCACAAGCAAAAGTCCACAATGATATCCCCGGCCTCACTGGTTCGGGTCACCTGTCTCGGAATCTAAAACAGTAAAGGGAGAGGGGTGAGAATAAATCTCAATGAGCTATTATGGATGCAGCAAGATGCCATACAAGATGCAACACGTAGCATGGCAACACTTAACACATTATGAAAGCGGTAAACACCTTACGTTACCTCATTTTACCTTTTCCCGTCTGAACAATAAGTCGTACAACGTGGGAGTAAAACTCCACTCTTTGGTGAACTGCCCCCATGCACATTCACCGCTTATAGGTCCCATACCCCAGAGATCCATATAAGAAAACAGGATACATATATGACCCCTATATTTAGAGTATCATATACTATCATCGCCACTGCAGAGAGCCATTGGCTTCATACAGAGCATTCCCCCGGTTTCTCCTAATCGCAAAGCAGCATGTAAAGGCTACTTATCGCTCGCACAGCAGCTTGCACCCCCACACTGTGGCCACAGAGTGGGGAAGGGTCACCGATATGATGAACCTTCAATCACTTATTGAACAAATCAATAGTTGATTGACTTCCATCATACCCACCCGAACATATACACATTCAAGCACATAATAGACACTTGAATTATAATCCACAAAATGGGATAATCATATAACAACATGGTAATAGATACTCATGCAAATCAATACCATAGTGCAACAATCATGTAACACACTATGCATAGTTCCAACAATGTATAACATTCCAAGTAAGGTACAATATCACCAATAAATCCACAAATGGGATAACAATATAACCCTACGATAAACATATCCACACTTGGGATAAATATACAACCACATAGTAGACATATCCACACATTGGAATAACAATATAATCAACATGCCACGTAATCCACAATTGGGATATAACACCACCATATAACACAAAATCCACACATTGGGATGCCACATAACAACTTGTCCAATAGTCCATACTTAGGATATTAAGGTAACCATATAATCAATAATTCCATTTGAGAGATCACCTAAAAATACTCAATTTGGTCTCTTGAACCATCCAATTTCGAGTTCGTATGAATTAACTATGATTTATTCAATTTCCCTCAACTTCTAAAGTACAATACTACCTGCTGTAACCAAATCAGATTTTTTGGGACATAAGGATAACTTCTTTAGCTATGAAACCATCACATTCAGAAAGTACTCAGAAAAACACCCAATTTAGACCCAAGAACCATCCAATTCCGATTTAATATGATTAAGTTATGACCCTCACAAGATTGCTAAACGAATTCTCGGTTCGTAATCGAAGTTAGGTTTTCTGGGGTCTTGGGCGACCGCCCAAACCTCTTGGGCGACCGCCCAAGAGGATTTTCAAAGGAATGTGAGTTTCTGCCTACATGGGCGGCCGCTCAGCCCCCTTGGGCGACCGCCCAAGCCTCCTGCCAGCCCAAACTTAGGTTTTTAACCCCTTTAACCCTAGTTCTTCCTTTCCTCTACCATTGATTAGTCAAGAACACCCAAGAACACCTTCATTTCACCAAATCCCAAACAAACATGTAAACTCCAAAACCAAGAAATCCTAGGTCATTTATCTCTACCCATTTCACCCATTTCAAACCCTTTTAACATGATCTACCAAGAACCCTAACTTCCATTTATTTCCATTTTTCAATCATTCAACTCCCATTAGGTTTCCCAAGCAAGAAATCAATATTTCAAGAACAAGAACAATATTCAAGAGCTCATGAACACATAGGGAAAGAAATCATAACAACTCACTTGGATTTGCAAAGGAATGTTGATCTTTCTAGCTAGATGAGTTCCCCAAGATGAACCCACTTCAAAGGTGCTCCTAGACTTGATTTTTGATGAAGAAGTGCTTGGCTTCAAGCTTGGACAAAGGGGACATCAATGGAGGTTTTCTCTCTTTCTCTAGGATGATTGGTGTAGTCAATGAGAAGTGAGGGAGAAGGGGGAAGGGAAGTAAGAGAGGTGAGGGAGGGAGGACATGTGGCACAAGGAGGGGAAGTAAGACTCATTTTGGCCCCCCATGCCATTCTCTAGGAATTTAGGCTTTCATCTTTTTCCATTTAAAATAAATCCCATCCCACTAATTCATCCTACTCACTCATTTAAACTCTTCCAACATTTATCTATTTAATAAATTCCCATTTTTATTATTTCTCCAAGTTTCTTTATTTAATGTCTAGTAAATTCTTATAAGCTCCTAAATTTACTTTTCACCCAATTTATTCTAAATTTAAGAATTTAAAGATATAATTGAACACATAAAATGAATATAAATATTAAAAGCATCAAATATAATATAAAAATAAATGCCTAGGGTTGGGGTCGTCACACTCACTCCCCCTTAAAGGAAATTCGTCCCGAATTTGAAAAAGACTTACCCTAAAGATCACATAGCAACGGTTACCTTTTACACATTCTAACTTAGTACTTTTCCATTAGATTTCTCGATGGCATGATTCTCCTATACATTTCATAACCCTAACACTCTAGAACTTCACTTCTCAATTAGTCTCTTCAATACTATGATTCTTCCAAGATTTTCCTGTTTCATAAGTAATGTCATACTACAACTTAATATTCCGAGAATACCATACCATCATCACTAATCCAAATTTTCACGACCTCAAAGAAAGTATATTAAAATAAAAAGTATTACATCTTATGTCACCCAATACATTACGATATTTCATTTAAAACTTCAAATACTCGCAAGCCGCCCCCAAGCTCGGTCTATAAGTCAATTTACCAATCTTTTCTAAAACTTTAAATGGATTAACAAACTTTAGCGCCAATTTACCTTAGACCTTGCTTCTCCAATTTCACCCCAACAAATTAGAGATCGATATTTTCTTCCCTAACAACGCCTCATACGGTTTTATCTTAATGCTAGAATGATAACTCGTTATAATACGCAAACCCGCTAAGGTTAATTAAACTTCTCAAGTTGAAGGAAAATCCGTCACACAACACAACCTATCCTTTCGTAATTTGGGTAGTCTTCAAATCTCTTCCTTTCGACTAACTAAATCCTCCAACTCTTAGGATCGGTAACAACTCTCAAGGAAACTTCAAAAGATAAGGTTCCTATTTAAATGACGCAACACAAGTGTAGCTATTCCCGAGTAGAAGATAAGAAAATCTCACTTATCTAAGTTAAATTCCCCAAAGCACACATTATTACTTTCCCATTTCGCATAACACCACACCCTGATCTTCCTTTAATACACCCTTAAAATTTCACAAGGTCCTCACATCCACTAGGTAAGGTAAGAGCCAACCTACTTTCCATCACTAACAATATGATTCATCCTTATTACGTTCTACACCAATTATACGTCCTTTAGAGTCAACCAAAGTAATGACTTTACAATTCTTAAGAGTTCATTAAATTTCTTAGGTAGTACTTGCTAACTCAAAGATCACGGACTCAACCTCACAAGATCCTTGGTAACATCCGAGTTTAAGACTATAGAACCCAAAATTTGTAATCCTCTCGAGCTAACTCACACTAGCTAAACTTTGCATACAAGGACTCTTCACAAGGAATAATTAACCCAATTCTCAAATTATTTTTTTTTTTTTTTTACGGTCTTCCCGGAACTTTAATTAACAAAGAGATCATCAATTCTAATTACCCTAAAGCCATCAAAATAAGAATTACAATTCTGTTTATCCTACTCAGAACCAACACATGAAATATACCGACGGGAGCACATTTACCATTTACTCACAGCTAGTACATAAAATTTTGGAAAAGACTCCCTATGCAAGTCTAGCATATACCAATTACTCTTCACATCTTAATTCAAAACTTTCACCTTAAATACCCACATATAACCAGAATTTCACATTTAAGGTTCACCTATAACAAATACTAAAATAAGCAATTTAAGCATGGAAAAAGGAGACTCACTTATTATGATAGTCTACCATTATACAACAACTACTTAACCCTCCAGGTCAAGTATATCTCAAAATCGCAAATTGATAACTATACTAATTCAACTGGCAATACATGCTCAGCCATAACCACATCACCATCGTGGTAAATCAAAGAAGGTTCGAGGTATTCTCTCATAAGAGCGTAATCCTCTAACAATAAAACAATGTCTCAACAATGTATGTCACATATAAGCAAAATGTGATGCCAAATATAAATGATATGCAACAGATCCATAAAATATGACCCCTAACCTTTGAGACAGGAATATACCTTTAGTGACCTCTGAGGAATCTATCTCTCCTGAACCCGAGACGCACACTCGACCACAAACCCTCTCTTTCGGTTCCCCTTTGTTATCTCTTTTGGTACCACCTCTTTGACCCTTTGGACCGGCACCCGAAGCTAACCTCTGACGAAAAGTAGGACAATTTTTCTTATAGTGCCCCGTTCCTCCACAGCTCAAACACTTCCACTTGCTTACTCCAACACTGTCTTCGTAGTGACCCATCTTCGCAATATCCACAAATCATCCCATACTGTTTGGGTATTGGCCTAGACGAAGAAGCTACCACAAGTTTCTCTCTCATCCTTCCTGAAGTTAAAGCTCTTGGCTGATCTCCAATGACCTTGGATCCTTGTCCTAGATACTTTGGCTTATCTCCAATCTCACCTTCCAATTTCCCACTATTTTCCTCAATATTTTTCTCGATCTTATAAGCTCTCTCTAAGGCTGTCTGATAATTGGTGAAGCTATCAATCCCAAATTTCTTCCTAAACTCAATCCTCAAACCTCTTATAAACCTATGAACTCTTTTCGCTTCATACGATACCAAATGAGGGCAACTTCTAGCTAATTCCTCAAACCTGATTACATACTGATTCACCGTCATGATCCCTTGTTCTAGTCCTAAGAATTCGATCTCCTTCTTGTCCCTTGTAACCATCGAAACGAAATAATCCTCGAAATGTTTGGTGAAATTATCCCAAGTCTGGGGCGTATGATCCCGCTCCCAACTTCCCTTCAATATCTGCCACCACTGATCAGCTAAACCTTCAAGTTTGAACACGGCATACCTAACTTTCTCCTTGTTGGGACTTTCTATAACCTCGAAAATCCTATTCATTTCTCGCTAACCATTCCTCTCGCCTTTAACGGGTTCGGACCTCCGTTAAATCTCGGTGGGTTCATCTTCACAAATCTTTCCAATCCATCACTTTGACATCCCTCTAGTTGATTCGAAACTGATCCTCTCGTCTCCATACCTTGTACAAACTCCCTGAATAATTTCATCATCTCTTCATTCTGAATTTCACCTATGCCCATATCGACTTCATTTCCTAGAACCTTTCGCTGATCATCCTTGCTTCCGGCCATTAGAACGAACTCCTGCATTAAACACTCGGCGTCAATTTCCACACATTCCCCTTAGTTTAGACATCTACCCTTGACCTCTAAACTAAGCTCTGATACCAACTGTGAGCACCCCAACCCGGGACCTAACACGTGTCCCGAGCTACGGGAGCTCAAACTTAGAAAAACCATCTTAATTTTTAAAACATTTATTTGTCTTTAAAAGAAAACCACTTTTCAAACTTACAATTTTAAAATCAATTAGTAATATCTCTACTTAGAGGAAATCCAACCACAACTTTAATAAACCGATATCTAATCAAATGCATTGGAAACCTTAATTAACATCTGTTTAACAAAAGGGTTTCCCATACAAAATACAAAAGGGGAATACTTAACAAATACTCCTAACAACCAACTCCTATACTTAACTTGACAAGCCCCCACAAGCAAAAGTCCACAATGATATCCCCGCCTCACCGGGTTCGGGTCACCTGTCTCTAATCTAAAACAAGAAAGGGAGAGGGGTGAGAATAAATCTCAATGAAGCTATTATGGATGCAAAGAAGATGCCATACAAGATGCAACACGTAGCATGGCAACACTTAACACATTATGAAAGCGGTAAACACCTTACGTTACCTCATTTTACCTTTTCCCGTCTCGAACAATAAGTCGTACAACGTGGGAGTAAAACTCCACTCTTTGGTGAACCGCCCTACGCACATTCACCGCTTATAGGTCCCATACCCCGTAGATCCATATAAGAAAACAGATACATATATGACCCCTATATTTAGAGTATCATATACTATCATCGCCACCGCAGAGAGCCGTTGGCTTCATACGAGCATTCCCCCGGTTTCTCCTAATCGCAGCGGTATGTAAAGGCTACTTATCGCTCGCACAAGAGCTTGCACAGCCCCCACACTGTGGCCACAGAGTGGGGAAGGGTCACCGATATGATGAACCTTCAATCACTTATTGAACAAATCAATAGTTGATTGACTTCCATCATACCCACCCGAACATATACACATTCAAGCACATAATAGACACTTGAATTATAATCCACAAAATGGGATAATCATATAACAACATGGTAATAGATACTCATGCAAATCAATACCATAGTGCAACAATCATGTAACACACTATGCATAGTTCCAACAATGTATAACATTCCAAGTAAGGTACAATATCACCAATAAATCCACAAATGGGATAACAATATAACCCTACGATAAACATATCCACACTTGGGATAAATATACAACCACATAGTAGACATATCCACACATTGGAATAACAATATAATCAACATGCCACGTAATCCACAATTGGGATATAACACCACCATATAACACAAAATCCACACATTGGGATGCCACATAACAACTTGTCCAATAGTCCATACTTAGGATATTAAGGTAACCATATAATCAATAATTCCATTTGAGAGATCACCTAAAAATACTCAATTTGGACTCTTGAACCATCCAATTTCGAGTTCGTATGAATTAACTATGATTTATTCAATTTCCCTCAACTTCTAAAGTACAATACTACTGCTGTAACCAAATCAGATTTTTGGGACATAAGGATAACTTCTTTAGCTATGAAACCATCACATTCAGAAAGTACTCAGAAAAACACCCAATTTAGACCCAAGAACCATCCAATTCCGATTTAATATGATTAAGTTATGACCTCACAAGATTGCTAAACGAATTACGGTTCGAACCGAAGTTAGGTTTTCTGGGGTCTTGGGCGACCGCCCAAACCTCTTGGGCGACCGCCCAAGAGGATTTTCAAAGGAATGTGAGTTTCGCCTACATGGGCGGCCGCTCAGCCCCCTTGGGCGACCGCCCAAGCCTCCCGCCAGCCCAAACTTAGGTTTTTAACCCCTTTAACCCTAGTTCTTCCTTTCCTCTACCATTGATTAGTCAAGAACACCCAAGAACACCTTCATTTCACCAAATCCCAAACAAACATGTAAACTCCAAAACCAAGAAATCCTAGGTCATTTATCTCTACCCATTTCACCCATTTCAAACCCTTTTAACATGATCTACCAAGAACCCTAACTTCCATTTATTTCCATTTTTCAATCATTCAACTCCCATTAGGTTTCCCAAGCAAGAAATCAATATTTCAAGAACAAGAACAATATTCAAGAGCTCATGAACACATAGGGAAAGAAATCATAACAACTCACTTGGATTTGCAAAGGAATGTTGATCTTTCTAGCTAGATGAGTTCCCCAAGATGAACCCACTTCAAAGGTGCTCCTAGACTTGATTTTTGATGAAGAAGTGCTTGGCTTCAAGCTTGGACAAAGGGGACATCAATGGAGGTTTTCTCTCTTTCTCTAGGATGATTGGTGTAGTCAATGAGAAGTGAGGGAGAAGGGGGAAGGGAAGTAAGAGAGGTGAGGGAGGGAGGACATGTGGCACAAGGAGGGGAAGTAAGACTCATTTTGGCCCCCCATGCCATTCTCTAGGAATTTAGGCTTTCATCTTTTTCCATTTAAAATAAATCCCATCCCACTAATTCATCCTACTCACTCATTTAAACTCTTCCAACATTTATCTATTTAATAAATTCCCATTTTTATTATTTCTCCAAGTTTCTTTATTTAATGTCTAGTAAATTCTTATAAGCTCCTAAATTTACTTTTCACCCAATTTATTCTAAATTTAAGAATTTAAAGATATAATTGAACACATAAAATGAATATAAATATTAAAAGCATCAAATATAATATAAAAATAAATGCCTAGGGTTGGGGTCGTCACATAAGTGGTAACAAAATAAATATATTATGATAAAATAAAGTCATAAACATTTTTTTAAAAAAATAAATTTAAAAGTATCCGTGCAGAAAAACAATTAATGTGGTAATAACTAAAGAAAATCTCTCAAAAAATGACTAATAATAAATTAAAAAGAATCCCGTGCGTAGCACGGGTTTCATCCTAGTTATATTCTTATATATGTTTAGTAATAGATGGCAAAATTAAATTACGTTGGTGTATCTTTGAATTATCATATGCATGTTACTAATGAACATAATGTGAATAATGAAATGATTCTTCATGTTCTTAACGGTTGAAGTATACTAAACGATGAAGATATGAACAATCTTTCGTTCATGAATTTGTAAAGTCTCTCTTCATGTTAAACATCTTTTTGCCTTTTGGATTACTAAAATAAATTTCTTTAATTATTATCATATTTTCAAGCAAAATCATATGTATTTCGAAAATAAAATAATGCATTTTTATATATGAAAAGTTGAATTAGGATAATCAATACATAATAAATCGAAAAGTTGATAATGTATCAATTTATTAGCGTTTTTAAATGCATAGCCTACCTAGTCTATACTTCTATTATATATATAAGAGTATATGTCTATTACTACTTATACCTATTCACATATCCTAGTCTATATTTCTATTATATACTCCTATATAAGAGTACCTAATATCATACCTAAAATCTATACTTCTATTATATACTCCTATATAAGAGTACCTAATATCATACCTAATATCTATACTTCTATTATATACTCCTATATAAGAGTACCTAATATCATACCTCATATTATTGTCTAATATACTCAACTAATAGCCGAATTAATATACTCAACTAATAGCCGAATTTGAAAAGTCTTGGCACATCAATAGTTAGGATGATGTGGCTTCCTAGAAAGAAAGATACTCCCATTTTTTGATGAGGTGTCACACCCATAATCATTTTGGCCTACTTTAATATACTATAGTATAGATTTTTTTAAAAAAAAACATGATTTTTTTGAAATAGACTAGCAACAACCTACAAAGCTAAGCTAAGCTAAGCTAAGCTAAGCTAAGCTAAGCTAAAGGGATATGAGTCTGTTGCTAACAATTTTTTTTCCTCCAACACTTCATTCTATTTCATTCTATGATTCTAATTTGATCACCTCAACTTATTTTTTGTACGATGGAAACCGCTAATAAAAATTTATGTATTTCAACGAACTCGACATATTTCGTCTAGTCAATCATAAATATAAAATACGATCATTATGATCGAATGGAACGAGCGTTGCAGCAAGCACCGCCAGAGTGGTTCGAAATCGAAGCTAAGATCTAACCTAATCAGCAATTATAAAGTAAATTAGGATCCCACTTTTCAACAAACTGCCCTTTTTGGGATAAATATTCGATTCTCATACTTATAAGTCAACATTCATCAAGTCAACATGAATGTGGGTTTGGATTTCTATTTTATAAGTGGGATGGAGTAATATGGTTATTGGGTTTTTTTTTAGTTCGATACATCAAACAATTTATTTAATTTTTTAAAAAAAAATCTTTGAAGCATAGTAAATAAAGTATTAATAATTTGTCGTTTTTTCTACCCGTCCAAAAAAATTGTGTATTTATAAACATGAATATCGGGAAAGATAGCCATCATTTTTAAAATTTTGATTGAAGTGCATGTCAATATTATAAGAAATAAAGATAGTATACATTGATATTTTAAAAGAGGGAGAGGAAGAAGTGGGTTGGGTTTTGTAAGTACCCAAATCTGGCTCATGCCTTCCGGTTAAATTTCCCGGCAATTTCGGTAAGTTTCCCGGTAATTCCCCGGACCTTCCTAGTGTTCCGGAAATGTCCTGGAGCAGTCCCAAATTAAAATTAGGGCTGAAGGAAGCCTTCCTAATTAAGAAAACACGTTTTTCTTAATTATGAAGAAGGTTCTAGAATAATGCCACCTTGCATGGTTCTAGAATGCTGAGTCATTGTGGATAAGCCCGCACGGCTGCATTAGCCCAAGGTCTCTGGCCGCACGGCTTCATTAGCCTTGTCCAGACTGCCTATAAATAGAGCCCTCCTCTACCCATTTCAACACAACAACAATACACACAATCCATAGCAATACACTCAGTCACTCCCAAGACGTGAAGAATATTGGTGAAGGCTCAAGAAGGTGAAGAAGAAGGCCAAGAAGCTCCCTCCCTCCTCCTTGAAGATCCAAGACCAATCTCTCCTCCTAGCTCCGACCAAAGAAGCAAAGGAAGCAATTGGTAACCTCGCACGCCCTAACCTTGCTTTTAATTGATATACTTGCTCATTGCATTCATATATCTTGCTTGGGATTTGGCATTCATAGTTAAAGATCACATCTTTATCACCCCCTTTCCCTTTTTGCATGCATTAAGACCTCATTTGTCATAAAAATGTAGTCTTTTTCATAAAGGTGCATCCTTTGCACCTAAAACCCCCATTTTCAAATAAAAATGTCATTTTTATGCATCATTTGCATATAAAAATCCAATCTTTTCAATAAAAATGCATCCTTTGCATTCAAAACCCTTTGTTCAAGCATCATTTGCTTTAAAGACCATGTCTTTACCATAAACTAGCATCATATGCTTTTCAAAATGCAATCTTTATGCATCATTTGCATAATGAATGCCAATTTCTTCAACAAAAATGCATCATTTGCATAAAAATCAAATCTTTATGCATCATTTGCAATAAAGATTATTTCTTTAAACTAAGTGCATCATTTGCAACCCAAAAAATGTCATCTTTTCATTTAAAGTGTCATTTTTCATCATGCATTTTCCCCTTTCCCCCAACCTTGGAACGGACCGGTGTAAAAGATCCTATCTTTACATCGTTCCTTCCATTAAAGGTTCCATATTTCTTTAGAAAGGGATACCTTGAACCCTATATCTCCGATTATCGCTTAAGAAAGAGTATGAAGCCTCTATACGAGCTCGACCGTCTTAAAGCGTAGGATTGATGGGCTAAGGACCCTCCTTTCCTAAAGAACCTCATATTTGACCAAAAGAGAGTCATTCTCTCGATCACGCAAGTCCCGAGGGTCCCGAGGTTAAAATGCGATGATCACAAGTCATAAGATGAGGACGGGATCATAATCCCGAATACATAAAATTCCAAGGAATCCCGAGCGACAACCAACAAATGGTTTGTACGTCCGGAAGACAACTTGGGACATTTCCCCCCCCCCCTTATTTTCAAACACATGCACACAAGAAAGCACGCAAGCAAGCACGATTACTGAAATCTTGGGAGACTTGCTCCGGCAAGGCACTTTGGGTGAACGCCAAACGTTCTTCCCAAGGGGTAACTTAACCTCCGAACCCAAGTAAAACCTTTTTTTCAAAGTTTTGAGGTAATCAAAATGGCGTGGCGACTCCGTTTTTCAAATAACTCGGATGTCTTCAAACTCGCGTGAATCCAAACACAAAAATTTGGGCACACATTCACAGTTTGGCGACTCCGCTGGGGACTACCCAAGGGAGAAAAGCTTTTATTTTCAAAACAAAAAATTGATACTCGGTATATAGGTGGAAACCACTTACCCTTCCTGTACACTCCCTGACGTGGGAGTTGGGATAACCGGTGGTTTAACAATCCACGTACCAGTACCCCTTTTCGAAAAACAATTTTGAAAAAAAAATAAAAGAAAGATTTTCCCTTTGAGCGGGTTAGACTCCCATCGCCGATTTCATTAATCGTGCTTGCTTTCTTTACCATGCATTGCATCATTTGCATCTTGGAACCTGTGCATACTTTGAAACGGGAAACAACCCGAAAAATAGCAAAAGGAGTGGAACCTGGAAAATTGATCCATGCAGTCGTACGGCTCAATCCTCCTTGGATTCTGACCGGGCGACCTCAGTGGCAATTCCACCAGGAAAAATCATGGTTAATCTGGCGAGTCCTAGCGGCTTGGGGCTACTCGGCTTCATGGTAGGGGCTCCCAGAAAATTTACGTGCTTACGTGTTGCATTTTCCCCCGTCCCGAAAATCATTCCTTTAAAACACATTTATGAAAATCTCTGTTTAACTCAAAAAGGAACATTTTTAGGAGACCGCACACTACGCGCACCTGATATATCCTGTACACTTTGCACGCACGTCCTTGAGCAGGGTGGTTCATTGCGATCACGGACGACCTTACGATGCTCCCGGGTGCGGACGGAATCATCCCAAACTCCCCATGGCAGCCAGTGTCGACCAATGCACAGTCCGTGTCACACATTTCAAAAAACCATGACTTTTTGGTTGGTTTTTGGTCTAGTCCGTGTCATATAGCCCAGTTGCATACCCACGTAAAGGTCAAGCCTTAGCTCATAACGGAAGCCAAGATTTTCGCTCAAGCGAAATTCTGCCGAGATTCCGACAAGGAAAAATCGGTGGAATCTTAACTCCGACATTGACTATTGACCTTGACCCGCACGGAATGCGTAAGAGTCAGGACCAAGTCTTTGCCAAAAATCAAAAGATCTTTCGCTCAAGCGAAGCTCTGCCAAAATTCCGACAAGGAAAAATTGGCAAGATCTTGACCGGCATTGACTTCGATTCTGACTCACGCACTGCGTATGCAACGAAGTTCAATGTGACACTGTGTCATCCGGCTTTTTACCGTCCGACCCATGCCTATTATATTCTCGGACATTACTGAAAGTCAAAACGTCATTCGCTCAAGCGAAATTCTGCCAAAATCCTATCAAGGTAGAAAGACGAGACTTTCCCGGTATTGCCTTGACTATAATCCGCATCGCTCGTGCGTTGAAAGTTCCTATGACCCGCTAGACCCATTAGGAGCGTTCTTTACTCTCGGTCGGTGGGATCCGCGTGCCCTATAGGACCCTCGCCCGGGGCTGTCCACCCTGGGAGGTCGAAATACAGGTGGAATACGAGGGGCTTATAGACGTAGTGACGGAACCCACTGATCCAGGATCTAGGGTAGTCGCGAAAAAGAAGGGCAAACCCCCCATTTTCCAACCAAATAGGAATAAATAAAAGACATGATTTTAAGTAAACTTGAACAATTAATGTAATCATAATTACATTTTCTTATCCCTGATAACCCTTAATCGAGACCTCCTCGGTCCGATTTCTGATTTTCCTGTCCCGACCTTTCATGGTCAAACCCTTAATCGAGACCTCCTCGGTCCGATTTTCGATTTTCCTATCCCGGCCTTTCATGGTCAAATCCTTAATCGGGACCTCCTCGGTCCGATTTCAGATTTTTCATCTCGACCTTTCATGGTCAAACCCCTAATCGAGACCTCTTCGGTCCGATTTCTGATTTTCTATTCCGACCTTTCATGGTCAAACCCTAATCGAGACCTCCTCAGTCCGATTTCCGATTTTCCCATCTCAACCTTTCGCGGTCAAATCCTTAATCGAGACCTCCTCGGTCCGATTTTCGATTTCCCATCTCGACCTTTCGCGGTCAAGTCCTTAATCGCGACCTCCTCGGTCCGATCTCCACTTCCAATCTTGAACTTCCAAGGTCTCATCTTTTCCGATCAATTAGGATTAGGAGAAAATGTGTTTCGAGCAAAAGTTAAAGCGATAAGTGCATGTTACTTGAGCCTTTAGCCTAAACACGTACCTTCAAGTCTAAACCTTACCTATCCCCGAGTCTAAACCTTGCCTGTCCCTTTCCCGCAGCGAGAAAGACGTGGGCTAGAATCTTTGGGTCGGCGGCTTTTCGAAAACCTTAGGTTCGACTGTTCATCGCCTCGGAGAGTCGGAATGGCGGTTTGACGAAAAACGGTGAGGGTGCGGGAAATCGGATGATTAGGAAGGAAGAGTTAGTCCTGGCTTTGGAAAATGCCCGGAAAGGTTCATGAAGAGCAGCTGTCATTGCTTATCGGTGCTCTTCGACGCAATGGAGTCCAAGTAACAAATGAGTCCAACGGTTCCCTGGTAGTAGTCGAAGATGAGACTCCAGAAGTAGCCATCTCAGCTTCCCCACCCTATAACCAATACCTTCCTCCATCCACATATGATCCCTCGCCGAGGACCACTTCTCCTCAGTCCTTTCCAACATCCCCGGCTCATCGGGGCCCCATTGCCCTCGGTCCTCGGAACGGATTGGGCTTCACCCCACCCCCTGTCTCTCACTTTCGGCAATACACTGCCGGTTTATGCTCCAACCTCACATAATCGGTTTGAGATATGTGGCTATGTTCTGAAGCCCCTATACTCGCCTGAATGCGATCATGAGTTGCCAAAGGATGATCCGAGTTTTCATTTGTCACCTAGGACTTAATGAATTCAGCCGTCGGTTTGCTATTACAAGTCCTGTTGCCGATTCCGGTAACCCGAGAGTCCCCGTTGACCCCATGTGGTAATATTGATGGAACAAGTACAACGATGCAAGAGAAGCTTGACCTCATGATGAGTATCAATACTCCCTTGACCCAAGATGTTGAGCCAAGTACGAAAATGATTCCACCAAGTGTAACCTAATGCCACCAAGCATTCAAGCAAAGAACCGCACTCCGGCTCAAAGACTACCCTCACAAAGAAAAGGGTGTCGTAGCTTCCTTGAGCCAAATTCAACAACAGTGGAACCAATTGGACAATGAAGATCAAAGTCTTGAGAACAACAAGTTTTCCCAAAACCTCGCTCCTTTCACTTTGACGATGCGAGAGATGCCTTTAAGCAAGATTACGGAAGAGCTAATGAAAGAAAAACTCATAAAGCCACTGGAAAATTGGAAGCCCAGGAACCCCAGTATTCGGTTGGATGAGTCCAAGCATTGTCTTTTCCATCAATATCATGGGCACAACACTGACAATTGCACCTCTTTGAAGTATGAGATCCAGAAGTTGATAGAAGATGGGAAGTTTGAGAACCTCCATGGGCCAAAACAGAAAGTTACGGTAAGAGGTCGGATTCAAGAAGAGCAAGGTCGAAACGTCGGCTGATGATTTTGGGATGCCTATGAGCAAAGTTTTCGATGATTTGGTAAAACGAAGCCTTCTCACACCTCTCGAGAATTATAAGCCAAGAAATCCAAGTAGAGCCGACAGACCAAGTTCTCGCGAGTACCACAAGCATTATGGTCATGCGACAGACAAGTGTGTGGATCTGAAGAAGGAAATTCAGTGGCTGATCTACGAAGGAAAGCTCAAGTTACCTGGCAGTCCAACCCGCGAAGAGTAGCTAGACTAGGGTCTACCTATCCTTAAGTATAAAAAAAAAAAGAGAAAAAGAAAAATAGTCTCTCAGTCAACTTTCGTAGGTCCTAGTATTTTTTCCTTTCAATCAAGTCCTCCACGGACATTGTATTTAATCTTCAATTTTCTATAAAAGAGTCTTCTTCTTTTCTTGCTAGACTTAAGACATTATTTGCACACCTACATTACATTTAATGAAATGGTTTTATTTTATATGATCACTTGCATTGCTCAACAAATAATCTCTCGAAATAATTAACATTCTGATTAATCGGTGTGAGAAAGTCAACTAATGCCATCAAGCCACACACTTTCCTCACCCCGCAAAAGGCCTTCATCAAATCCATACACTTTCCCAATCATGCCCCCACCTTCATCTTGACCAAGTCAATGACGGCGGCAACATCAAGGGACAGCAAAAGGCCACTCAGCTTCAAAAGATTGACCCCGTGTCGGCGACAACCTCAAAGGGTATCAAGAATGTTCAAGCAGGGGCTCGCCTTGGTCCTCGGGTGCTTTAAAAAAAATGTAGTGCAAAAAGAGTAATACCCAGCTAGGCTGAATATCCCAAAAAAAAGGGCAGTCTAGGCAAAAAACAGGGTTGCACATATATAAAAAAAAAAAGGAAAAAAAAATGTAGTGCAAAAGAGTAATACCCAGCTAGACTGAAAATCCCAAAAGGCAGTCTAGGCAAAAAACAGGGTTGCACATAAAAATAAAAGAAAATGAGGCCAAGGACCCAGCGTCACCAATCAAAAGCTTGACGGACAGGCAAGACCAAAGCTCAGAAAATAAAAGTTGTCGATAACAATGGGACGGTCGAAGCAAAGACAGAAGCATTTAGGCACGTGCAAATTCTTTCTCCCCCAATGAAAGAGGAAGCAATCAGAAGCAGCAGTCCAAGAATGACTTGGTCAAGGAATCATCCCGAGGCCCACGCCTCATCATCTCATCCTAGCCTTTTCACTAAAGGAACCACAAATCCCATTTCCCAAACACAGTCCGGCCAAGGCCGAACTACGACGACCTGAGCTCCTCACAATGAGGGGAACGTAGGCAACCAGCAAATGGTCCGGTCATAAGCATATTCAAATTCCAGAAAATTCGGTCTCATCAATGACCTCTCTCCCATAGACACAGTCAAAACTCAGAAAACCCGGTCTCATCAATGACCTCCCTATACACAAACCTTTCTTTCACACCAGCCAACCTTGATCCGTGACACTGGTTGACTTTCTCCTCATGATTAATCAGAATGTTTGTTCATATCGAGATTAGTGGTTGAATAACCCGAACATCAATAAAGGGTTTTAAGCAATCTTGTGATCATTGTAAATAAAACAAGTTTTCAGATGTCTTGAAAAGTCTTCCTTTTCTACATCTTAGGAAAAATAGTGCTAAACACTGATTTTCTGTCAGCAGGGGCTTCCATACACTTTTACAAACTCTTCTACGCTTATACTCTCTCAAAAGAGTCAAACCCAAAGCGAGTTTTTGCGCCTACATTGAATAAGGCCGTCAAAATAACACAAAAATCGGGATCTATTCCCACTTTTCGAAAAAATATGCCCTGCATGTATAAATTTCTGAAATTCTCTTCGTCCACATCTTCTTAAGGTTGACTGATTGACTAAATAAAATAAAAAAAAAGAGAAAAAAGGATAGGTTTTCCCTCTTCTGCTACAATTCGCATTAGTGGCCGCCTCGAAACTCTCCAAGGTTGGGACTTTGTCAAAAGCGTTCCTTTAAACTCGGGGCTTCTTTAGCCATTTTTGGGGTTCGCATCGGGTTCTTCACTAGGTCCCAAGATAAATTCGATTTTGGTCGATCAACCTCGGGATCACTTTCGCATGTATCAATCATATTGGGATTTTTGCTAGGTCACGTGACCGGGCTTCGCCAAGTCACTTCGCCTACTCAGCTCATTCAACCGGGATTTGCCAAATGAAAGGATCTTTCCTTGCTTTAGTAAGACATGGGGCTTTGCGTAAAGTTTTTCCTCGCACCGGGCTCCGATAAGTCACATCCATCCCTAGAAGAGAAGTTTGGTCACTTCAACATCTCGCTTTGGTTGTAAAGCCCGTCGCATCGCCTTCAAATGCCGTAGTGTGAGAAAGGAACATTCATCGAGACTCGAGGTTTAAACCTGGCCTCAAATTTCAAGAGGGAATTCCACCACGTTGACAACATCTCAAAGAACAACAACAGTTCAGTCTCGCACCCAAGGGATACAACCCCACTTGTTTGAAACCCGTCTTAAACAATTCCCAAATACATTCCATATGTATATCCGCACCAGCCCCTACCATGTTTCCAAGAGAAAAATCATCCCTAGGCTCAAGTAACGTGCCAATTGCTAATGATAACGTTTTCTCCCAAAAGCGCCTTCGTTACTTCCGTTATAACGAGATAACACCAGCGACAGCTTCTTAATTGTCAAAACGCCGAAAATCCTAGACATCGTTCCTAACCGTCTAGGTAAAGTTTGAACTACGATCAAGGCTTGATTCCTCCGGATACGTAGGTAGCCTTTCATAAAGGTTCAGCCATCCGACCACATTGGTCACCTTTTCCCTTCTCCATTCTCCAATGGTGCGTAAGCTTTTCATAAAAGTCCAATTTTATGACCATATTGGTCACCCCTTTTGATTTGGAACATTCCTATGAAGGATTGGTTGTTTGACCTCCTAGGTCACCCCGTTTCCATCCTTATAGGAAGGGACCAAATATCTCTTTGCCATTGTCCCAAGGAGGCCAGGTAGGTGATCTCTTTTGGTCACCCAATTCCAACCTCGCGATTCCATTCCGGGGCCCAAAGGCAATGAAAAGCACAGCTTAGCTTACTATGTCGCGCGACATAAGAAGCCATGTCGCGCGACATAACTAGCCACATCGTACATGGACATCAGCGACTTCTGTTTTCCCTGTGGCACTCCCCGACATATCAGAAGCTGCAAATACCATTCATACACTTCTCAAATGCATAGGGGAAGGGTCCTTTACCCCATGTACACCCATTGCATTCATATTCAAGCCAAAAATCCATTCAGATCATTCAAGCCAAATACCATACCATTGTTATTTCATAAGTGCATGCAACAAAAGGCTAATAATGTACGTACAAAATGAAATAGGCCAAGTCCAAAAGATGTGCATAGCAAAAATAAATGACATGTTTTACCTAAAAGGGTACAATAACCAAAAAGCCATAAATGTCTAAGGGGGAAGGGGGCTACTCTGAATCCTCTCCATCACCCATCCTCATCCTCTCCCTCATCTCCATCCTCGTCGTCATCCTCAGCCTCCTCTGGCTCATCATCAGGATCATCCGAAGGTGCCTCGTAGGCTATGGTCCCCGTGCGATAGTAGTCGTCAAGCTCCGTGATGACGACAGAGTCAAGCTCGTAGTCTGTAGCCGCCTCGGCATCCCATCCTCATCCTCATCATCATCGTCAATCTCAATGGGTCTCGTAGAAGAGGCACATTTGCGGCCTTTGTCGAGGCGTCGGTCCTCTAGTGCTCCCGCCGGTGCCCACGCCATCGTAGCGGCTCTTCTTCCTTCTCGGTTGGCCAGGTGGAGAGATATCAATCGAACCCCGTGACCGGCACCGATTCTTCCGTAAACTCATGCCTTTCGGAGCTTGCCAATCATGCCCACGCCGGTATATGCCCGGTCAAATGTCTCGTAAGCCCGAGCCGAAACCTGTTACAAGCTGCATAAAAAGCGCGAATGCGCTCTTGATAACAGAAAGAGATGCAATCAATCCAAAAGGCGTAAGAAACGTGATTTACAGATCTAGAACCTCGCGGGAGCACCGATGAGGATGAGTCTCGCGACATATCAATGTGAGCTCGCCATGCGACCGCCACCCCGATAATCAATGAAAGTCGGGGGCAAAGGAGGTCTAGCCACGTAGCCGGCCGAAGGCCCCGCGCTATGAGCGCCATAACCAACCCCGGTCTCGCTGGGACCGAAGATGTCTAGCCACGTACAAAGTATAGTCCCCTCCCGTGTGTAGAGATGTGCCGCCATGCCTACAATCGTAGCATCTACATTCGCCAACCGGCGAGGCAGCCACATCCTAGCCGGAGGATCATCGTGGATCCGAGCGTGCCTATTCGGCCCACGCCGTCTATACACCTCTCTCCTAGATACAAGGCGTCTCCTGGACAAGCCCAATAGCGGCTTGCGACACTCTGTCAAGTGCGCGGATGATCCAAATCCAGTGTCATCGTAACGGCCACCCAGTGGGAACAAGCTCACTCTGTGGAATCCCTCTCGTGCATGTCAACAGATCATGGTACGAGGCCGTGATCCTGCGCACTCGAACCTCCGTGTCCGGTTCTGCTTTCCCGGCATTCTTTGTCCACCGACGAAGAGCGTGAAAAGTGGTGGCAGGAAACTCATCCTCGTATCTCGCCACTCATAATGTACCTAAAGTACTCGAAGGCCCAAGCCTCGAAAAGGAGAAGAAGAAGTCAAAACAGGAAAACAAGGGATATAATGAAATGCGCAAAAGAAAAGAGATCAAGGTGAGAGAATACCTCGAAAGCCGATGAAAGCAGGTGAAGTACTTCGCCTTCCCTACTGACATCATCTAGGGCCAAATACATCTCGCCTAAGCTCGCCTCCCCTCAGACGTATTCCCGACAAGATCCCGTGCTCTCAAAAGCTCCAATAGCGAAACCAAGGCAGTAGATGCGCCGTTAATGAACAAAGATGTCGGAAAAGCCCACCCATACAAAAGCTCTAGCCAATCTCTGGCTCTCACCGGCTCTCAACGGATCATCTACCACAAGTAGTCCCCGCTTCGCCCTCAATCGTGCCATGTAGCACCCCCTAACTCATATCCATTCCCCTTCTTGATCCGGGGAACGAAACCAAGTAAGCCCATAAAATCATCATCGCAATAGCCGGGGCTCAACTCCCCGCACAGTGCTCCTCTATGTAGAGCGGCTCATCCGTAAAGGGCGCCCCGCGATGACCGCAAAGTCCAACGGAGCGACCGCTGCCTCACCCCAAGAGAAGTGAAATGAGTGAGTGGTCTCCCACCGTAACTCTCCGAATGCCCTCACCTGCATCCACACTCCTCGAGTGCCCCCGACGGCCTTCGCCATCTCAAAAATTGCCCTAGCCCAAGAAGCGTAAATCATGCCCTTAGCGAGTCCACTCGCTCCTCGGCTACCCCAAGCTATCCCATAGCCTCGCCAATCACCTCGGGAGCCACGGGTGCGCAATCCCTGCAAGAAAACATGGCACAAGTATTAATATTTCGTGCTATCATCTCAAGCAAAAATGGATCAAAATGTATCAATGAATGGAATGCATTACACCTCCCGGATCAATCTATGATTTCATGCCGAGCCTCATGATTTAATTCATAAGCCCACCAAGGCATTCGGCTCAAATCAATTTCGCCCAAATTGAAAGAAATTTTCAAGAAACCCTAGGTTTCTTACCTCTTCCTTCTTCCGAACATCCGAAGTATGCTCATCGAGCCGCGGGTAGAAATCTCCTCTTGGTGCTTCCGAAGAAACGGCCGTTGATTCCTTTGCACCCCTTTCTTCGAGTAGCTAAGTTGGCATGTTGAGAAGCCCTCTTGGCCTGATAGAGCCTAGGAGGCATTCTTCAATTGAATCGAACTAAAAGTGTTTGATTTCTCTCGATTTCAGTCGAATCTCCCTCTCCAATGTTCGCTCTCTCTCTTCTCACTGTCGCCTCCCTCTCAATTTCAAGCCTAATTTCAAATGGCGACTGTGCGTATTTTTAATAAATCTGTCCACAGGGCCTGTTATGTCGTGCGACATACTAAGCCCCTGTGGCTGATTTTTACCATTTTGCCCCCGAAGGCTCCATTTCACGATTTTGTCCCCCGTAGGCCTGTTTTACCCTTTGTGCCCCTAGACCTTTCACTTGGGCATGCAATTTCCGTTATCTTTTAACCAAGATAACATCTTTTTCAGAAAATATCCCTTATCTCTTAAGCAATTAAGCTTTCTTCCCAGTCGCCTCCGTTAATTCCGTTATAACGGGATAACGCTAGGTGACATCCTCCAGTAATTGTCAATTAGGTGACATCCTCCAGTAATTGTCAATTAGATGACATCCTCCAGTAATTGTCAATCAGGTGACATCCTCCAGTAATTGTCAATCAGGTGACATCCTCCAAGCAATTGTCAATCGTGTGACATCCTCCAAGAATTGTCAATCGTGTGACATCCTCCAAGAATTGTCAATCGTGTGACATCCTCCAAAGAATTGTCAATCGTGTGACAGCCCTCCATTAATTGTCAAAATCTCAAGAATCCTAGACATCGTTCCTAACTATCTAGTGATGCTTGAACTACGATCAAGGCTTGATTCCTCCGGGATACGTAGGTAGCCTTTTATAAAAGGTCCACCATTCGACCACTTTGGTCACCCTATTTCTTTGTCACTCCTCGGTGATAAAGCAGCCCCTCATGAGGTTCGTATGTCCGACCGCCTTGGTCACTCCTAGCACATCCCCAGTAGGATCAATTGCTTGACCTCCTAGGTCATTTTCTCTTCTATTTCCCCAAAGAAGAGACCGCTTTCTTCCTCCTCCCCCAGCGGATCCTAATTTTGAACTACGGCCTGGCTTGATTCCTCCGGGATACGTAGGTAGCCTTCCAGAGGTTCAGCCACTCGACCACCTTGGTCACCCAATCCGTCTCGGCATTCGCCAGATTGGATCCTTTTCTATCGACAACCCCACTCGCCTTGCAAGTGACGTTGCCGAGGGCTTCCTGTAAGTACCCAAATCTGGCTCATGCCTTCCTAAGTTAAATTTCCCTAAGCAATTTCGGTAAGTTTCCGGTAATTCCCCGGACCTTCCTAGTGTTCCGGAAATGTCCTGGAGCAGTCCCAAATTAAAATTAGGGCTGAAGGAAGCCTTCCTAATTAAGAAAACATGTTTTTCTTAATTAGGAAGAAGGTTCTAGAATAATGCCACCTTGCATGGTTCTAGAATGCTGAGTCATTGTGGATAAGCTCGCACGGCTGCATTAGCCCAAGGTCTCTGGCCGCACGGCTTCATTAGCCTTGTCCAGCATCGCCTATAAATAGAGCCCTCCTCTACCCATTTCAACACAACAACAATACACACAATCCATAGCAATACACTCAGTCACTCCCAAGACGTGAAGAATATTGGTGAAGGCTCAAGAAGGTGAAGAAGAAGGCCAAGAAGCTCCCTCCCTCCTCCTCAAGATCCAAGACCAATCTCTCCTCCTAGCTCCGACCAAAGAAGCAAAGGAAGCAATTGGTAACCTCGCACGCCCTAACCTTGCTTTTAATTGATATACTTGCTCATTGCATTCATATATCTTGCTTGGGATTTGGCATTCATAGTTAAAGATCACATCTTTATCACCCCCTTTCCCTTTTTGCATGCATTAAGACCTCATTTGTCATAAAAATGTAGTCTTTTTCATAAAGGTGCATCCTTTGCACCTAAAACTCCCATTTTCAAATAAAAATGTCATTTTTATGCATCATTTGCATATAAAAATCCAATCTTTTCAATAAAAATGCATCCTTTGCATTCAAAACCCTTTGTTCAAGCATCATTTGCTTTAAAGACCATGTCTTTACCATAAACTAGCATCATATGCTTTTCAAAATGCAATCTTTATGCATCATTTGCATAATGAATGCCAATTTCTTCAACAAAAATGCATCATTTGCATAAAAATCAAATCTTTATGCATCATTTGCAATAAAGATTATTTCTTTAAACTAAGTGCATCATTTGCAACCCAAAAAATGTCATCTTTTCATTTAAAGTGTCATTTTTCATCATGCATTTCCCCCTTTCCCCCAACCTTGGAACGGACCGGTGTAAAAGATCCTATCTTTACATCGTTCCTTCCATTAAAGGTTCCATATTTCTTTAGAAAGGGATACCTTGAACCCTATATCTCCGATTATCGCTTAAGAAAGAGTATGAAGCCTCTATACGAGCTCGATCGTCTTAAAGCGTAGGATTGATGGGCTAAGGACCCTCCTTTCCTAAAGAACCTCATCTTTGACCAAAAGAGAGTCATTCTCTCGATCACGCAAGTCCCGAGGGTCCCGAGGTTAAAATGCAATGATCACAAGTCATAAGATGAGGACGGGATCATAATCCCGAATACATAAAATTCCAAGGAATCCCGAGCGACAACCAACAAATGGTTTGTACGTCCGGAAGACAACTTGGGACATTTCCCCCCCCCCTTATTTTCAAACACATGCACACAAGAAAGCACGCAAGCAAGCACGATTACTGAAATCTTGGGAGACTTGCTCCGGCAAGGCACTTTGGGTGAACGCCAAACGTTCTTCCCAAGGGGTAACTTAACCTCCGAACCCAAGTAAAACTTTTTTTCAAAGTTTTGAGGTAATCAAAATGGCGTGGCGACTCCGTTTTTCAAATAACTCGGATGTCTTCAAACTCGCGTGAATCCAAACACAAAAATTTGGGCACACATTCACAGGTTTGACGAGGGAGTGGAGGGTTTGGGGGAATTTTTTTTCATTTAACGCAATTGTTAGTATTTTTATTTTTCTTTTCAAAATTAAATAAGTTAAATTGAAAATAAATATCATAATTATGTTCATAATGAGTTAATGTAAATAAATATGACATATTTTTTAGATGTACGGGCATGAGTTAATGGCAAGTTTCCATTGGAAAAATAATGATATTAATTTTTATTAGATAACGGCACTATCCTTTTGGTAAGATCAGATCTTTTGATTTTTTTTTTTAAATTCTCTTTATCAAAAAGAAAAAAAATATCACTTTTTTTACTAGATTTTCAATCTTCACCTTTTCTACCGATTTCAATAACTTATTTCATGTGTGATAAACATGTTTGTGTGTTTTATGTCATTTTTTTTAAATGATAAAATACTACAAAATTGTATATAGAGAAATGTATATTCCTTATGATGTTTGTTTTATTTCTATTTTATTGTTTTCTAATTTTTATAATTTTATCCTCATATTTTTTTTCTTTCAATATATGTACTTATATAGTATTGTTTACTTCTACATTTGATGTTAGGCTTGGAATTAGGCTAAATGGAGATAGTTACTCCTATTGATAATAGTCATACAATTACAATGGGTACTAAATGGTTGCTTAACTTGCCATAACTATTTTTGCTTAGTATACAATTTATTTTTAAGATAGAAATTAATTTGATTGAAAAAAAAGAAAAAAATTAGTGAAGGAAAAAATAATATTTTAAGATAAATAAATTATTATTTCAATTTATTTTATTTTTTGATTTTTTTAATGTGGGTAGGAAATGGTTTATGTACTCATTTTACTAAAAGCTTGGTCATAATTTTTTAAGTCTCCATCTATATATTTACAATGGGTCATTCGTTCATTTTAAGATATATTGAGTAATAAATATTTTCTCTATAGTTGCTCTTTATACTAATCAATGTTTCATCTACTTTGCAATTAAATAATTTTATAGCTCCCTTCATCCCAAAATGAGTTATAAAAAAATTACAAAAAATTGGTCTTTATTTTGAAGAAATCAAAATTTGCCATGACCAATTATATGACCTACATCCAGAGTTAAAAGAAAAATGATTTTAAATATTGATATGTAATGATGATAATACTGACCACTCTGATGTTTATACCTACAATATAGTATTCAAGAAAGTTTTTCACAATATATAAAAACAACTGCTTTTCTGTTTGTTTTATTTTAATTTTCGTCTTTTGAGCATGCATTTTGGGCAACTCAGAAGCATATTCTCAAAGTGTTATTTGTTGTATAAATTAAAAAATTGGGTTATCGGTTCAAATAATAAAAAAAAAGAATGGGATATATGTAGAGTTTTACGGGGGAGGGGGTAGTTGGCTCCGTTTATATATACATATATATATATATATATATATATAATATTTTAAATTTTAAAAATGTTTATTTAAAAATTTAGATTTTAAATATTGATATGTAATGATGATAATACTGACCAATCTGATGCTTGTACCGACAATATAGTATTCAAGAAAGTTTTTCACAATATATAAAAACAACTCGCTTTTTTGTTTGTTTTATTTTAATTTTCATCTTTTTAGCATGCAGTTTGGGTAACTTAGAAGCATATAGTTTTCAAAGAATATTTTACAATGTATACAAACATCTATATTTCATTTTGTATTTGCTTCGATTTCGATCGGTTATTTGTTAGTAACTGTCCGTGCATCGCACGGGAGTAAATCTAGTATATTCAAATATTAAAAAATTAATGACATTTCTAATTCAAGTTTCACTTTTTTCTTCACTCTACTTGGTAGCTATCTTGGCAAATATTGTCAGCATGGAAAGTTTCGCAGAGTCATTCTGTCAGGAAATTCCGCTCTGCCATATAAATGCGATAGGATGGAATAGTATATTTCAATTTCATATTTCATATAGAAGTGGGCTTATTTGGGACATATTTTTTTGGGATGCGGGACGAGTTGGAATGAGATGGGATAGGAATGGACGTCCCCCATTTTTATAATTTTATTTTTAATTTTTATTTTTTTAACTTCAAAGATATTTTAGCACTTAGTTTTAACTTTTTTTTTCAACTATCCATTTTTTTTGTGTTGATTAACTTATTTTTGGAATTTAAAAAGTTTTTATCTTGTTTGATTGCAAAAGATTAATATATTGTTTTCAATTTAATATTTTGACGTCATATCAATTAGATTTTAGTTTTATAATTTAACGTCTGCTTGTCCGCATTGTCCCGTATTATCCCGCATCCCGAAATGGGATGGGACGGGACGATAAATTTTGTCCCGCGAATATTTCATATACTATAGTTCGTCCTGTTCCATTTTTTTGAATTGACAACTCAAGTTTCTTGGATATAAATGCGTAATCTCTGACTCGATATATAGGATACAATTCCTCCGTCCTTGGCCGTCCCATCCTGTGAGACCACGGGCCTCCGGGCCTGGTCTAGAATTTTTGGGTCTCAAGCCAGCCCAATGATCTATTAAAATCTTTAGGAAATAAGTTATGCCAAAAATAGTGATCCTAGAAAAAGCATGGATGGATCGGGCAATGTTAGGGACATAAAAACAAAATTTACAAAAAGATGGAACTCCGGAAGGTCAATCTTAACCTTGTCAAAGTCTTAAATCTCCTTACCCAACCTTGACGACGATTGGCGAAGGGATTCACACCTACTCGTCACTAGAGTACCCACCACGACTTGATCCACCGCGCTCACTCCGCGCCTCTTGGTGTTCAAGTCGAATGGTAAGCTCTTCAACCTGCCTTCGAAGTGCCTGAATTTCATCATCTCGCTCATCTCTCACACCACCCATTGCATTGCCACGCCTTCCTCTACCACGTCGTGCTGCCATGAATGCAATCACGTAATCAGCCCGAGAGCGTAGTGCAGGCTCTGATACCAAATGATGAAGATGTAAATAAGAGGAGGAAATGAATCTTGTAAAACTCAGCAACACAACGAGAGAAAAGGAACAAAACTAGGAGTTACACTCAACTAGTCAGATATTATTATGAAATGATCAAGAATACATCAAAGTCTGCCCAACAACTCCTGCTGCTAAGGTATATATAGACAAGGCCCGGAGGCCCGTGGTCTCACAGGATGGGACGGCCCAGGACGGAGGAATTGTGTCCTATATATTGAGTCATAGATTACGCACTTATATCCAAGAAACTAGAGTTGTCAATTCGAAAAAATGGAACGGGACGAACTATAGTATATGAAATATTCGCGGGACAAAAATTTATCGTCCCGTCCCATCCCATTTCGGGATGCGGGATAATACGGGACAATGCGGACAAGCAGACGTTAAATTATAAAACTAAAATCTAATTGATATGACGTCAAAATATTAAATTGAAAACGATATATTAATCTTTTGCAATCAAACAAGATAAAAACTTTTTAAATTCCAAAAATAAGTTAATCAACACAAAAAAAATGGATAGTTGAAAAAAAAAGTTAAAACTAAGTGCTAAAATATCTTTGAAGTTAAAAAAATAGAAATTAAAAATAAAATTATAAAAATGGGGGACGTCCATTCCTATCCCAAAAATTCTAGACTAGGCCCGGAGGCCCGTGGTCTCACAGGATGGGACGGCCCAGGACGGAGGAATTGTGTCCTATATATTGAGTCAGAGATTACGCACTTATATCCAAGAATCTAGAGTTGTCAATTCGAAAAAATGGAACGGGACGAACTATAGTATATGAAATATTTGCGGGACAAAAATTTATCGTCCCATCCCATTTCGGAATGCGGGATAATACGGGACAATGCGGACAAGCAGACGTTAAATTATAAAACTAAAATCTAATTGATATGATGTCAAAATATTAAATTGAAAGCACTATATTAATCTTTTGCAATTTTAAATTCCAAAAATAAGTTAATCAACACAAAAAATAAATGGATAGTTGAATAAAAAGTTAAAACTAAGTGCTAAAATATCTTTGAAGTTAAAAAAATTAAAAATAAAATTAAAAAAATGTGGGACGTCCATTCCTATCCCATCTCATTCCAACTCGTTCCGCATCCCAAAAAAAAATCCCAAATAAGCCAACTTTTATATGAAATTGAAATATACTATTCCATCCTATCGCATTTATATGGCAGAGCGAAATTTCCTGACAGAATGACTCTGCAAAACTTTCCATGGTGACAATATTTGCCAAGATAGCTAACAAGTAGAGTGAAGGAAAAAGTGAAACCTAAATTAGAAATGTCATTAATTTTTTAATATTTGAATATATGTACTTAATACCAATGAACCATGATAAAATTATTTATGTAGAAGTTTACATTATTATTTGATACTAGATTGACTCCCGTGCGATGCACGGGACTTTACTATACATACAAAAGACAGAAATTGAAGTAAAATAAACCAAATACTCTATTCGTTTATACATTATGAAATATTTCCTTAAATACGACATTGTCAGTACGTACATCAGATTGGTAAGGCTTGTCATCATTACAAATTAATATTTTAAGACCATCTGGACTTTTGACCCGTGATAAAGCGACATACAGTTGACCATGGGAAAAGACTGGCTTTTGCAGTAAGAGACCAACAATAGATAACGATTGACCTTGACTTTTATTAATTGTCATAGCATATGAGATCATCAAGGGAAATTGCCTCCTCTCAAATCGAAAAGGAATCCTTGTGTCTGATGGTGTTAACGACATTCTCGGTATCAAAACTTTTCTGCCAATATCACCAGACGAAATTACTTCACCTTCTAAAACATGATGGCCATCTTGCCCGATATTCGTTTTTATTAATACACAATTTTTTGAGACGGATAGAAAATTTTAAAATTATTAAACCCAACCCACTTCTTCCTATCCCTCTTTTAAAATATCAATTTATATTATCTTTATTTCTTATAATATTGACATACACTTCAATCAAAATTTAAAAAATGATGGTCATCTTGCCCGATATTCATTTTTATTAATACACAATTTTTTGAGACGGATAGAAAATTTGACAAATTTATTAATACTTTATTTACTATGCTTCAAAGTTTAAAAAAAAAATAATAATAAATTGTTTGATGTATCGAACTAAAATAAACCCAATAATCATATTACCCCATCCAACTAATCATCCTATACCCCACAAGTTTTATTTACTTTTATATTCTTTATTTTTATGATTAGTAAAATTATTAATATTATTATCATTTATAATTAAAAAAATTACTTCACACTTAATTACTTTTCACTAAAAAGATATTGAAAAATTAGTAAGGAAAATTAAGAAATTTATATTTAAAAAAAAGGTTTTTTTTTCTGTGTCCAAATCAAATTAAAAGAGTCTCTATTTATAGAGAAATTTTTTAAATGAATTTTGGTGTAAAAAAATTAATTTATTATAAAACAATTGAGTAAAAGAAATGGAAAAATAAAGAAATTCGAAATTCAAGAAGCCAATGCAACGCCGCCAAGTGTCCCAACAAAAAAAAAGAAAATATCTCTGCGTAAATGTGCCTCGGTCGACGCGAATACGACACGCGCCAAATTTTCACCCTATCACGGTCTGCCACGACAAATTTGCTTCAACTATTTTTAGTTATGCCACAATATGAAATGACTTACACTTCAATCAAAATTTTAAAAATGATGGCCATCTTTCCCGATATTCGCTTTTATAAATACACAAATTTTTTAGACGGATAGATATTCAACAAATTTATAAATAGTTTATTTACTATGCTTCAAAGTTTTTTTTTTTAAAAAAATAAATAAATTGTTTGATCTATCGAAATAAAATTAAACCAATAACCATATTACCCCATCCAACTAATCATCCTATACCCCACCATTTTTATTTAATTTTATATTCTTTATTTTCAAGATTAGTAAAATTATTAATATTATTATCATTTATAATTACATAAAATATTTCACACTTAATTACATTTCACTAAAAATATATTAAAAATTAGAAAGGAAAATTAACAAAGGATAATTAAGAAATCTATATTTAAAAAAGAGGTTTTTTTTTCTGTGTCTAAATCAAATGAAAGAAGTCTCTATTTAAAGAGAGAAAAAATTTATGAATTTTGGGGTAATTTTTTTTTAAATATTAATTAATTATAAAATAATTGAGGTCAAAGAAATAGATTTTTTTTAAAAAAATATGAAATCCATCCAGCCAATCAAAGGGCGCCAAAAACACAATTTTTTTAGACGGCTAGATATTTAACAAATTTATAAATACTTTATTTACAATGCTTAAATTTTTTTTTTAAATAAATAAATAAATTGTTTGATCTATCGAAATAAAATATACCCAATAACCATATTACCCCATCCAACTAATCATCCTATACCCCACCATTTTTATTTAATTTTATATTCTTTATTTTCAAGATTAGTAAAATTATTAATATTATTATCATTTATAATTAAATAAAATATTTCACACTTACTTACTTGTAACTAAAAATATATTAAAAAATAGAAAGGAAAATTAACAAAGGATAATTAAGAAAATTATATTGAAAAGGTCAAAGAAATAGATTTTTTTTTTTAAAATATGAAATCCATCCAGCCAATCAAAGGGCGCCAAATACACATTTTTTTTAGACGGCTAGATATTTAACAAATTTATAAATACTTTATTTACAATGCTTAATTTTTTTTAAAAAAAATAAATAAATTGTTTGATCTATCGAAATAAAATAAACTCAATAACCATATTACCCCATCCAACTAATCATCCTATACCCCACCATTTTTATTTAATTTTATATTCTTTATTTTCAAGATTAGTAAAATTATTAATATTATTATCATTTATAATTAAATAAAATATGTCACACTTACTTACTTGTAACTAAAAATATATTAAAAAATTAGAAAGAAAAATTAAGAAAATTATATTGAAAAAAGTGGTTTTTTTTTTCTGTGTCCAAATCAAATGAAAGAAGTCTCTATTTAACAAATTTATAAATAATTTATTTACAATGCTTAAAATTTTTTTTATTAAAAATAAATAAATTTCTTAATCTATCGAAATTAAATAAACCCAATAACCATATTACCCCATCCAACTAATCATCCTATACCCCACCATTTTTATTTAATTTTATATTCTTTATTTTCAAGATTAGTAAAATTATTAATATTATTATCATTTATAATTAAATAAAATATTTCACACTTACTTACTTGTAACTAAAAATATATTAAAAAATTAGAAAGGAAAATGAAGAAAATTATATTGAAAAAAATGGGTTTTTTTTCTTTGTCCAAATCAAATGAAAGAAGTCTCTATTTAAAGAGAAAAAAAATTATGAATTTTGGTGTAAATTTTTTTTTTAAAATTAATTAATTATAAAATAATTGAGGTCAAAGAAATAAGATTTTTTTTTTAAATTTGAAATCCATCCAGCCAATCAAAGGGCGCCACGTGCCAAAATTAAAAAAAAAAAGTAACTGATTTAACGTGCCCTTGTCGGCGCGTGTTCCACACGCGCCAAGTTAATGTCCGAAATGCCCCTCTTCAACCAACCGACACGTGTCCAAATTGGTTTTAAAAAAAAACAGCAAATAACAGATTGCCACATGGCATTTTAGGCTTGTTAATTGCATTTTTGCCACCGTGTGAAAAGACGAAAATGCCCCTCAATGACCAAAAAATTACCACTATCTTGTTATTATATATATATAGATATAGATATAGATATAGATATAGATTACTTCTTCTTCTATACCAAAATAAATGTTCAATTTTTTTAAAAAATTGTTTCAAAATGAATGCATTTCCTAAAAAATTTGTCTCTAAATAACTTTTTACCAATTTATTTTATATTTGATTATATACTTATAAAATTAGAAGTTTAATAGTGACAAGAAGGAAAAATTTAATTTCGCTACCAAAACATTTTTGAAATGTCAATAAAATTAAGGAAAAATGATAATTTAGGACCTGAAGTACATAGGGCATTCCTATAATGGACTCCCACGTTTTAATTGGCCAAAACAAGTCTCCAAATATTTTTTTTAGTCAATTTGAGGTTTTTTTTTTACGAAAATTATTAGAAATCTTGTTAAATTGTTATCATGTGTCGTGCACGTGATCAAAACTATAAGGGGTTTAAATAATTGTTCAAAGTACATTCGTAATAACAAAAAAAAAGTGGGAAGATAATTTCGGGACGGAGGGAGTAAAGGGGTGTACACGGTCCGGATTGGTCCGGTTTTTGTCAAAATTTTAGAAAATCAGGACCGGACCAAATACTTCGGCTCTGTAAAAATTTAGGACCAAGACCAGACCATTACATTATAGGACCGGTCTCATCGATCCGGTTCCGGTCCGGTTCCACCGATTCTACAAATTACAATATAATATAATTTTTTACAATAACAAATCTACAAGCAAGCATATTTAAGAACCAAATTGCTGAACAATATTTCGAAACGGAGGGAGTATATAGTTGTCTATAAGCAAGCATATTTAATAACCAAATTACAATAACAAAATCAACAGTTAGAAAAGAAGAGTTCTATGTTCAACCACTTGGTAACAATGTTAATATATATATATATATATATATATATATATATATATATATATATATATATATATATAAAATCAGGACCAGATCAAATAATCGATTCCATAAAAATTTGGAACCATGACTAGACCAATACTATGTTTTCTGTCCGGTTTTTACTGATCTGGTCCGGTTCTGCTGGTCCGGTCCGATTCCACGAATTTTTTTGTACAACCCAGGGAGTATTAACATCTGTTAAGAGTGAGGGACTGAAAATCATGCAAATTTGATAGGCTGATGACCATTTTGAAAAAGAAATTAGTTGAGAGACTATAGCGAAAATAAATTTAAAGGTCAATAATGAATTTGATTTTGAGATTAACAAGGATTAGATACCATAGTTGAGGCCTAGCATATTTGGGCCCAGGGTGATTAGCATATTTGGGCCAGACTGAAAGTAATTACCAACGGCAATGAGGTTTTTCACACGTTAACACGTCATCAAGTAGCCGTTTGGTAGATTGCGTAACAAATCAGCTAAAAGATCTATAAATACAGCTTAACAAGAGGAGGTCTCCTGTGAGAACACATGGGATCCGTCTCATGGATGAGACGGGTCGACCCATGATCCATGGGCATAATCGCCCAAACCAATAATTCCTAGTCCACGCCAAATTCATTACAGCCAAGCAATTTGAAGCCTTCTTTGGATTTTTAATTGGTCTTTATTTATTTCCTAGGCCTCCCATATTTTTTTAGGCCCAATTTTTTTATTTTATTTTATTTATTTTATTTTTTTTTGCTTTTTGCTTTTTTTTTTAGTTTTTATATTATTTTTTTTTAGTTTTTATATTATTTTTTCGGCTTTTCAGTGGTTTAGAAAAAGTAATAGTTACCATCTCTTAAAGTAACATTGTTCATAAGTAAAACGTAATACCTGTTTTGCAATATCAACTATTACTTAAACAAATGAGAAGTATTACTCAAAATGAAAACAGTTCCTAAAACTATTATTAGTTAAAAAAAAATAACACTATTACTTCACAAGTGTAGTACTATTACTTATAGCAATACCAACTATTACTTAAACAAATGAGAAGTATTACTCAAAATGAAAACAGTTCCTAAAACTATTATTAGTTAAAAAAAATAACACTATTACTTCACAAGTGTAGTACTATTACTTATAGCAATACCAACTATTACTTAAACAAATGAGAAGTATTACTCAAAATGAAAACAGTTCCTAAAACTATCATATATAATATAAACAACAAAACTATTTAGAGCCTCCAGAAAAGGCCACGTCAAAGGCCACGTCAGCAACAATTTCCAACTCATTTTTATTCCAGATTTTAGTTAAAAAAATATAGGCTTTAAAATAAAAATTCCCTCTAAAATTCTGATAATGCAATTGAAATTTAGATAAAATTTAAAATTTTGATAAGATATATCTAACTTTAAATTTCTAGATTATATTTAACTGTAACAATTTTTCAAATGTGGATAATATATTCCGATAAATCTCAAATTTTTGAAATTTAACTAAGATGTCATCTGAGCATAACAAATCATTTTCAGTTATATATATTTCGGATAATATAACTTTAAATTTCTAGATTATATTTAAGTGTTTTTTTTTTTAATAAATTTCTAGAATATATTCCGATAAATCTCAAATTTTTGCAGAATACTACAATTGGTTTTGCTCTGACGGGATGATGAGTGATATGCTTTTCATTGTATATGTTTTTTGAATATAATAGACAAGATGTTATTAGACTTCTCCTTTCTATTGTAATGCTCAGCCTTGATTTCTCATCAATTACATTATTTGAGGTAACCCCTGAAAAATCCAGATCGTTTGTCTTTCTCTGAAGCATCATTATTTATTTATTTTTCATCTGTCTATTTTCTGCAGTACTGTGAAAATAAGAAATATGTACACCCACCTGTATTACTCATTATGATTTTGTTTTCTTTTATTTTAATAAATGCAGTTTTGCGACTTTATGGATCATGGATTTGGCTACTGGGGTTATTAAAGAAGTTATTAATGGTTTGTATTTCATCCTCTAGATGTTTTTTCCTGTCTATTTATGCCATTTTACTCTATTAATACTTAATTTACTAGCTCCTTAAAGGATTTCCAAACGTTTTGGAAATCTGTGAACAGATGATCTTGGAAAAATCATCCCTCCTGAAGCAGGTGTCATCTCATTGGTTGGAGCAGAATAATGACACCACAGTTTCATTTGATGGCATTCCATATGCTGGTATGATGTCTTCAGTTGCATCCATCCAGGACGATATAGTCATTTGTGACACGGTTAACCAAACATTTAACATTTTGATATTGTATACTTTTCTCTGTTTGTCCTCTTCCTTAATGCACGCAGTCCTTTAAGATGATCAGTTTTTTTTGATAAGTGGGTGTGTGAAGTTGGGCAGTTGGTACTGAAACTCTGTAAAAAGACGGGCCTGATTTCAAGCTTCCAGTTCTCGAATTTTGGAATCCTTGGACTGCCTTATTGGCTGTCGTTCTCTTTAGAGAGGGTGTATCCTGGGTGAGTATCTCTCATTTTGCATTTTGTACTTTCCGTTTCTGTAGACATGGGTTCTTATTGGGTTACTGATGTAGACATGGGTTCTTATTGGGTTACTGACGAATAGTTTTGCTGATGTTACAGTGCTAATGCACTTCCTTATTGCTCTTTAGTTGGTAAAAGATGTTTTATGTTTTTCTAGGAACCGACAGTAGCAGCTTCAACAGCAGTGTGGCTGATCAAGGAGTAAGTATCTTTTATTGGAAGAAATCTTTGATAGTCATTTTCACTTCTATCTTTGGATCAGTTTAATGCTTTAAACTTCAGTACTTTTGTTTTTTCCGTTGATGATATATTAGTGAAACTAATATTTAAGAAAGGAGACCGTCTTTTTGGGACAAACAAAAAGCGTAAATTGGAGTATCATTTTGGGACGGGGGGAGTATTACACTACGATGTCTGGTAAAAGCTGAGATTTAGAGGAATTGGTCCATTTTTGACACTTGGGAGATTTGGTGTACCAAATGTTAGGAGTTTGAACCATTCAGCATTGTATAGACGAACTGAAAAAATCGTATTGTATAGAATATCTTTTTGAACCTCATCCCCTTAATATCATCACCATTTTTTATATAATTTTTTATCTCATCCTCTACAAGTACTTATATTTGAACTCATTTAGTAAACAAGCTGAAATGCGGAACTCGCACACTCATTGCGATCTGAACTGTTAAATGTTTGTAATTCAGATCAATCTGTCATAATACCTTGCAGGTTGTGATTTCTTTTGTACCTCTTCCTTTCCTTCCCTATCGTTTGAGGTTCTCCGTCAGAGCTGTATGGTTAAGAAATTGAAGAGTGTGATTTCTTTTGATGTAAACGTATGAGAAAATTATAGCTAGAGAAAGTTAATTTAGGCTTTGTACTTAATGTCAGAGGCATTACATAATTAGAGTTAGAGCTGCCATACTTCGTTCATTCTATGTTCTTTCTGAGAGAGAGACTGCTGCATGACGTAGAAGAAGAACAGAAGGAGCAAAGTCTGTCGCTCCACAGCGAGAAGCTTGCTGTTGCTTTTCCAATTATCGCTACTCCACCAGGAACACATATAAAGGTATTTAAGAATTTAAGAACTTGTGTTGACTGTCATGCAGCTTTTAAATTAATCTTAAAAATTAAGAGTAAAAAAATAACTGTTAAGAGATTCAAGTATATTCCATTATTTTGAGAGTGGGAATTGTTCGTGCAAAGACTTTTGGTGAGATAAACTTTTTTCTGTCTCACCTGTGGTAAGGCTTTGATAGTTGTAGATAGGTTTGATGCCAGATTTTTATGGCAATGCCAAAAGGTTTTAGGGAAACACTTGAGCAGTTCAGAACCAAAACACAATCTCTAATGATTTCCTTTGAGTCTTTGGAATAATTAGTGGTTGATCATCTAATTTGTAGACGGGCGCCGCAGGATAGTGTTTGATTCAGTCTAATTTTGTAGTTATTTTTTAATAGAGTAATTAATGTGTTTCTCAGTGTTAGCTGTATACACCCTCCTCTCACTCGAAATAGGATTCTTGGAAAGATAAATGGATTAAGGAAAAGTGGGGTAGGGATTGGAGTTGTCCTATTTTGAATGAGACACCAAAATGGAAAATCATCATAATTCGAGTGGGACGGAGGGAGTGTTCCATGCGATATCTATCTATGATTTGGTTCCTTCACAATCCTCCTCAGTTGTTTAGGTGTAAAGTGAAATATCAAAACATAAGATTGATGACTGCTAGATGCAGGAGGGGAAGTCCAAAGCATTGTCTAAAAATAATGGTGGATCCAGTTAGTTGGATCTTTTTGTATACATGACTGAATTTTCATTTGTAAAGGTCAACTTTTTGATAAATAAGATGAACTATATTTCTTTCTGAAATGGGTGTCGCTGTATGATTTCTTAACGTTTGCTTATCTGGTACTTATGAAACTAGGGTGTATCATCATGTTAAATGTAGTACTTTACTTGTGTTCCACTAACTGCTCTTGATAAGATCTATACGTTTGAAAGATCAGGTTCCTTTACTTTGAAAGATCAGGCTCCTTTTAATAGTATCACCTGTCTTTCTCCCCCTGGTAGTTTTTGGTTCTTGGTAAGCTCTATACGTTTGTGTGAGTGAAGAGTGTATAAGTTCCTCAACTGAGTTGTATAGCTCAGCTAAGCCAACTAGGCCCACTCGATAACTTCGGCTGTTAGGAATTCTTCTATCGAAGTTGATGTAAGTTCCCACGGTCGTAACTTATCGCGCTCAGCTTCGATTTTCAGAGAAGTGGGATGAAGCCTAGCACGCAAACTAAATCTTTACTGGGACATCCTATTGTACGTTTTGGTGCTTAACTTGGAATGCCTTCCTTCCATTCAAATTGTACGTTGATAATCTAATTATTAATTGTCAAAATCTAAAAACATATGATTTTCATTGAATATGGAAATTTAATTATTCACAAAAGGGAGGTAGTATCTACAAAATCAAATTAAAAGCAAAATAATGCTACAATAAACTCAGTCACATGAATCAATTTGATTATTCAATTTCCACTTTGCACATCAGAAAAATAAATGGATGTTGCATGCTAACTTTTGTTTATATACTCCCCAATTAATCACAACATATTTTGTCAACATAAGTTGCATAGCTCATATCTCATCAACGCGGCATTAGCTATTCAAGTTTTTGTAAGTAAATTAGGGAAAAAAAAGTCTATTTTCTTTCCTTTATATTCAAAAATACCCCATTGGATGGGATGAAGATACAATATTTAGGCAACAAAGAAAAGGAAAATCATGAGAAATACAATCAATACAAAGAATATCTTTCCTTTATTTTTCTTTTCTTTTTTTCTTTTTTTGTTATTTTATTTTTATTTATTTTTAGACTGTTGTTAAATTATTAACATTATCTAAATATATGTTCATTAATATTTGAGTTTTTTTTAGATTATACAAATGTATAGAGCATCTATGAAAAGAAAAACGCATCTTACTGATGTGGATAACGATTTCATTAATTTATCGCAACGATCTTCTCAACGATTATCATTGGCGGATATTTCTAATGATAATTTTATTATTTACTTTATTATTATTTTAGCATATCCATTAATATCATGTGTATAAAATTAAATTATAAGAATGCATGATTTTATATTTATTTTTTTACTATCATTTTAAATGAATTTATTTTTATTTTTAGTGGACTTATCATCGGGTAGTCATTTGATTTCACCGAGTAATCATCAAAGTTGTATTACGGCTCAAGGTAATATGTTATTGAATTTTGGCAAATTTGAAGTATTTTCATTATAAAGACAAATTCTAAAAAAAATTGTTTATATATATATATATATATAATGTTATTTTTTATATAAATTTGTTAATTAATTTAGATCTAAGATAATAATACTTGATATACAGGTATTGGTGTGAACCATACAAATGAAAATCTTACTCCTAATTCAAGTCACGACCGTGGATCTATATGCATGATTTTCTTTGTTAATTTACAATATTTTTCCTATTTTATTTTTATTTTTAATTTCTTAATAATATTTTATTGAAGAATAATTATTTTTCTTATTCAGCTAAATTTACGAGCATAGCATCAAATGTACATAACACTTTCCACAGCACGCTCCTTGAGCCAAAAAAAATTGGACGACCGAGAAAAACTATTTCTTCTTCTTTGGATTCTATCACGACAAATTTGTTAAAAGGCGGTAGGAAAAGAAAAATCGGGAGACCAAGAAAGGTAGTTGCTTCTATTTTGGAATCTTCAAAGATAAATTTGGATGTTGATAGATTCAGTCCTATATCTGGTAAGTTATATGTTTGATTTATTAGTCAACTATATATTTTAAAGAGCTAAAATAAATATATTAATCGTTCTCAACATTCTTTTGACATTGTAGGAACAGATAATGTAACAGTAGCAAATAATACAACATTATTATCTCCTACTGTGAATTTAGGTAATGATTTTTTTTAATTGTTCAACATTCGATATTTTTAAATAAAACTATTTATTATTACAAATTATTATTCAATAGTTTATGATAAAATATTTCATTAATACTAAGTCATATATTCCATTTGTATATAGAATCCGTGTTAATAAATAATTCTCGCATGCATGCGACAACAAGTGAGTCGTTAATAAATCAGAAGGAAAAATTCAAGAAAGCGCGCGTCGGTAGAAAGCAAAAAGATTCGGACGAACAATATAATACAGGTGTTTATTATTTTATTTTTTCTCAAGTATATATTATATTATTATTTTCTCTGTATAACCAATAAATTACTAACATAATTTAAATATTTATCAATATATTGTAGTTTATGGGGATATAGGCGATCCAGAGTACGAATGTGCGAAATGTGGTGCGATGTTCTGGTATGATGAAAGGTTAAAAAGTACGCAAGCATCAACACAGCCTAAATTTTCATTATGCTGCATGAATGGAAAAGTTCAGATTGACCCATTAGTGCAACCACCTAAGTTATTGAGTGATCTCTTAGAGAACAAGCATGAAAAGAGTAAAAATTATAAAGACAATATTCGAGCGTACAATTCTATGTTCGCATTCACTTCAATGACCGGTGCAGTTGACCATGGCATAAACAATGGTCGTGGTCCTTATTCGTTTAAATTGAAAGGAAAGAATGATCATATGATAGGTTCTTTATTGCCTAATGACGGCCATCCCCCCCGTTTTTCTCAGCTTTATATCTATGACACGGATAATGAAGTTAAAAATAGAATTAATGCTTTCAGGTACGTTTTTATTTAATTATTCGAGAATTATAATGTATATTACATATATTGTATGACTATCTTCTATTTATATGTCTGATTCTTTCACACAAGCAGGAAAGATAAAGATAAGCCTTCTCCATTGGATGAGTCATTTGTTGTTGATTTGAAAAATATGACAGATGTGCATAACCCTTATGCACAGACGTACAGAATGGCCAGAGCACATATTGGAATGAAGAAAGATATTAAATTGAGGCTTATAGGAAAGCGGGGTAGAGATGGAAAACCGTTTAATAAGCCGACAGCCTCAGAGGTCGCTGCTATAATTGAAGGTGATATTGATGATTTGGGTGATGTTAGGGACATTGTTATTGAAAAGCTGAATGGGGATCTGAAACATATTCATGAATTTGATAAATCTTACCTTCCTCTACATTATCCTCTGTTATTTGTATACGGTGAAAATGGATATTTCACAGACATTCCAAGAAATAAACCTCCCGGGGCAAAGAGATCAAGTTTGTCAATAAAAGAGTTTTTATCTTTTCGACTTCAGGAGAGGATAAGAGAAGGATCACAGCTTATGAGAAGCGGTCGGTTGCTGCACCAATTTATGATTGATGCATATGTTATGATGGATACACAGAGGCTTCAATGGATACGTTATAATCAGCCTACTCTTCGGATGGAAACTTATAAAAATCTGTCGGATGCATCGGTAAGGGGAGATACCGGCGAAGCATCTGGGAGACGAGTTATATTGCCATCCACTTATACCGGCGGGCAGCGGTGGATGACTCAAAATTACCAGGATTCTCTCGCTATATGTAAATGGACTGGGTATCCGTCACTTTTCATAACATTTACGTGTAATCCTAAATGACCAGAGATTACGAGATTCTGTAAAAAATATGGCATTAGGCCTGAGGATAGGCCTGATGTATTAAACAGGGTATTTAGAATGAAGCTTAATCAGATGATTGCAGATTTCAAGGAAGGCAAAGTATTTGGCACCCCAAAAGCAAGTAAGTAAATCTTTAAATATTATTTGTTTTCCTCTTATTGTTTTGTCAATTATATTTTTTTTATTAGCATGTTCCTCTTATTTTGTTAATTGATTCATGCAGTTATATACACGGTGGAGTTTCAGAAGAGGGGCCTTCCGCATGCTCATATTCTTCTCTTTCTTAACCGCCATGATCGGGGTCATAATCCTGAAGATATTGACAAGTGGATTATTGCTGAGATTCCTGACAAGGAGAAATATCCTAGATTATACGAGGCAGTTGCTGAATATATGTTGCATGGACCATGTGGTGCTGCTAATCCTAAATCTCCGTGTATGGATCACAACAGGTGCTCAAAGAAATTCCCTAAATCATTCAATGATCGCACTCGTGTAGACGAGAATGGGTATCATGTATATAGGCGAAGAGACACGGGTTTCATAATTGATAAGGGTGGAGTTGCTCTCGACAATCGTTCAGTTGTCCCATTCAATCCATATCTTTTGCTAAAGTACGAAGCTCACATAAATGTCGAGTACTGCAATCAGGGCAAGGCAATCAAGTATTTGTTCAAGTATATAAACAAGGGAACCGACAGGATATGCCTTGCAATCGAAAACGATGAGGTGAAAAGGCAAATTGATTGTCGATATTGAAATTACCCGGATCCGAGTAGGCTTCGCAGCCCCGGCATCTGGCATCTTTCGCGTTGGCGGCGGTTGTCTCGCCGTTTTGTTTTCGCATTTGTAGAGTCGCCACGCCGTTTTTATTAAGCCCAAAACATTGAAAAAGGGCATCAGTTTAAAGATAATTTTAAACTATTTTTGTGTGATGAGATTTTGAGTTCGGAGGTCAGATGACTCCTCGGGAAGAGAATATTAGAATATTAGAGCTCACCCGAGTCGCCTCGTAAAACGAGTCTTTCGGATACCCCTATATCCTTTAAATGTTGTGTGTGTGTGTGTGTGCTTTTAAAAATGCATGCTGTATCGGATGTCTACATTGTATACTATGTATTGAAATGTACTGAAATAGTGATGGAAGGAAGCCTTACCAATGTTGGTTCGTGTCTGTCTTCCGCTGGGGAGTAGTGTTTGAGGTCGGAGTAGCGTTCCGGTATGGATCGGGATTGCTTCGGGAGATGCCGGTTGTCTGCGGACAGAGTTTCGGCGTGAGTTGAGGTGGCAGGCTGCGTTCGGGCAGAGGTTCGGCGTGCGTAGGGATCGTCGGGATCACTCGGGCAGAGGTTCGGCGTGCGTTGTGGTGGCAGGAGTCACTCGGGCAGAGTTTCGGCGTGGTTTGGGATCGCCGGTTTGACTCGGAAAGAGCCGGGACACCGTGGAAAGACCGAGCAAGGCCTCGGAGTACCGCGAGGGGCCTCAGAGTACCTCGAGAGTGCCTCGCAGCGCGGGAGCGTCGCGGGAGCGCTCGGAGAGGCTTCGGAGCACCACGAGGGCTCGGAAGGCCTCGGAAGGATCCGAAGGGGCCGGGAGTGCCTCGAGAGGACTTAGAGGGAAGCCGAAGGCCTAGGGAGGAAGAGAGAAGTGGGAGGTGTGTAAAAATGAGGAGGGGAGCCCTCTATTTATAGTCTCGGATTTGGTGCAAAGAGGTCCGTACGGACCTCCTTGGTTATCCAGGATTTTGGTTTTCCTCGATTTGAGAATATGCAATGATGGTAAATATTAAAATGATGATGTCCCTTGCAAAGAGGTCCGTACGGACCATCTTGCATGCAAAGAGGTCCGTACGGACCAAGTCCGCATGGAAACCATCATTTCTCCCGGATTTGAGGGAATATTGTGGACTTTAAGGGGATTTAGTAATTATGGAAACAAAGAGGTCCGTACGGACCTATATTGCTTTTCCAGCTTTCTGAAAAATTCCCGAAAGGCCCTTTTGTCCCTTTTTATCCCGCAAAGGCTCCTCCCTAGTTTGGTTGGGGGTTTGAGAGGGTTTTGAGAGGGTTTTGAGTGAGAGAGGTCTCTGAGACTTGCGTGGATGAGTCTCGCGGTGTTTCCGTGTGTTTGAAAGGGAGTGATCCAGATTGGGGTACTTACGTAAGCCCTCGACGACGTCACTTATGAAGGAAGTGGGGTCGCCGATAAGATAAGTGGTCCTAATCTGGATCGCGTGCCGGGAGAGGAAGTGACCGTGAGGGTCAAAGTGAGGACGTGGTGGCGTCCTTTTGGGTGGACCGTTTAGGTCAATAGGTGGACCCCGTGATAGGATTCCTACGTATCCCTGGCGGGAATCAAGCCTGGTCGTAGTTCGGGTGTGGGGTGAGTGTTTTGTGAATGCGGGCGTGGTGGTGCCACAGGTGTTGTGTGACCGCCGAGGTCGGTGGTGATAAGGACGTGGAGGCGTCTGGGTGGCCGTATAGGTTGGTGATAAGGACGTGGTGGCGTCAGGGGTGACCGCATCGTCGGTGATAGACGCGCGTGGTGGCGTCGGCGCCGTATAGGTCGGTGATAAGGACGTGGTGGCGTCGGGGTGGCGCATAGGTCGGTGATAAGGACGTGGTGGCGTCGGGGTGACCGTATAGGTCGGTGATAAGGACGTGGTGGCGTCGGGGTGACCGCCGTATAGGTCGGTGATAAGGACGTGGTGGCGTCTGGGTGGCCGTATAGGTCGGTGATAAGGATGTGGTGGCGTCGGGGTGGCCGTATAGGTCGGTGATAAGGACGTGGTGGCGTCCGGGTGGCCGTATAGGTCGGTGATAAGGACGTGGTGGCGTCAGGGGTGACCGTATAGGTCGGTGATAAGGACGCGCGGCGTCCGGGGACCGTATAGGTCGGTGATAAGGACGTGGTGGCGTCGGGGTGACCGTAGGTCGGTGATAAGGACGCGTGGTGGCGTCGGGGTGGCCGCATGGTCGGTGATAAGGACGCGTGGTGGCGTCAGGTGACCGCATGGAGTCGGTGATAAGGACGTGGTGGCGTCCGGTGACCGTATAGTCGGTGATAAGGACGTGGTGGCGTCCCGGGTGACCGCATGGGTCGGTGTGAGGACGTGGTGGCGTCCCGGGATGGAAATTTTACGATTTTCCTAATCGGGTGGTTTAAGGCCTTCCGCCGGCGATAGTGATTTGGGAGATTTATACGGTCTTCCTGACCGAGTGGTTTAGAGCCTTCCTGGCCGGGATAGTAGTTTGGCTGATTTATACACTTCCGGACCGAGTGGTTTAAAGCCTTCCTGGGCCGGAGATAGTGATGAGGAGGTTTATACGGTCTTCCGAGTGGTTTAAAGCCTTCCGGGCTGCCTGTGGGGAAGTAGTGAGTTTGTGGTGAGTGGACGTGGTGAGTATGTCCCGAGTTGAAGCTTAGTTCGGGAGTATGAACCTAAGTTGTGACCTAGTTCAGAGTATGACCTAAGTTGGGACCTAGTTCAGAGTATGACCTAAGTTGGGACCTAGTTCAGAGTATGACCTAAGTTGGGACCTAGTTCAGAATATGACCTAAGTTGGGACCTAGTTCGGGAGTATGAACCTAAGTTGTGACCTAGTTCAGAATATGACCTAAGTTGGGACCTAGTTCAGAGTATGACCTAAGTTGGGACCTAGTTCAGAATATGAACCTAAGTTGTGACCTAGTTCAGAATATGACCTAAGTTGGGACCTAGTTCAGAGTATGACCTAAGTTGGGACCTTGTTCGGGAGTATGACCTAAGGGAGACTTAGTTCAAGAGTATGACCCTAAGTTGGGACCTAGTTCAGAATATGACCCTAAGTTGGGACCTAGTTTAGGAATATGACCTAAGTTGAGACTATTCTAAGGCGTCTGGACCTAAGTTGAGTTTGTTGGGCATTTTGTGGATACTATATGGAACTTTGTTTGTGTGAATTGTTGGAAAGGCATCATGCCGTGATGGGATTCTTATTTTATGTAGAATTTCTTACAGCTATGTCTTGCGTTTGAAGTTTATTGACATACCTTTCTTTGTGTTTACCTGCAGGAGGAGGCACCTTTGTGAGGAGGAAGTTGAATTGTTGAGGATGTGGGGCACCTCTCGACCGAGATGAAGAGGACATGGTGGCGTCTTGGCCGAATTGCTGAAGTGTTAGAGGGCATGGGGCGCCTCGATCGAGTTGTTGAAATGTTGAGGACGTGTGGCGCCCGACCGAAGTTGCTGAAATGCCGCGGATGCGCCGGCGTTTGATCAAGTCAGCTGAAAGGATGAGGACGCGACGGAGCCTTTGTTCGAACTTGCGGTGAGGGCGAGGTGGAACCTCTCGCCCGAACTTGGTGAGGCGAGGTAGCGCCTCTGTCTCGAACTTGCGGTGAGGGCGAGATGGAGCCTCTGTCTCGAACTTGGTGAGGCGAGGTAGCGCCCTGTCTCGAACTTGCGGTGAGGGCGAGGTGGAACCTCTGTCTCGAACTTGGCGAGGGCGAGGTAGCGCCCGTCTGCGAACTTGCGGGGAGGGCGAGATGGAGCCTCTATCTCGAACTTGGTGAGGCGAGGTAGCGCCCGTCTCGAACTTGCGGGGAGGGCGAGATGGAGCCTCTGCTCGAACTTGGTGAGGGCGAGGTAGCCGCCTGTCTCGAACTTGCGGTGAGGGCGAGGTGGAACCTCTGTCCGAACTTGGTGAGGATGAGGTAGCGCCTCTGTCCTTGCGGTGAGGGCGAGATGGCGCCTCTGCGGAACTTGCGGTGAGGCGAGATGGCGCCTGCAATCCGAACTTGCGGTGAGGGCGAGATGGAGCCTTTGTCTCGAACTTGGCGAGGCGAGGTAGCGCTCTGTCCGAACTTGCGGTGAGGGCGAGATGGAGCCTCTGTCTCGAACTTGGCGAGGGCGAGGTAGCGCCCGTCTCGAACTTGCGGTGAGGGCGAGATGGAGCCTCCGTCCGAACTTGGCGAGGGCGGGGTAGCACCTCTGTTCGAACTTGGCGAGGACGTGGGACGCCTCGAGTGCCGGACAAGGAGAGGAGGGATGGCTCATCTTCTTTTTCCTTCTTCGTTCTTATTCCCGTGGACTTCTTGGATTATCCGGTTGAGGAAGGTGCCGGGTTCACCGAGGACGATGATGTGGCCGCGAGGCGCCGAGATGCCGAATTTCTCGTTTGTGGAGGAGGATGATGATGAATCGGATTAGGGCTCTTTTGCTTTTCCTCTTTCCATTGTTTTTTTTTTTTTTTTTGTAGAAAGCAACAGAGACATTTTGTACCTGTAATAAAACACTTGTATTTGCACAAAGAAAGTATTTTATTTAAGATGTAATGACGTATTTGTGATTCCCTGGATTGACCTAGGAATTGTTGCTAGCTTATTATTATTTTTGTGCATGTCGCATGAGCCGGGAATGCATTTGTGGTTAATGGAGGCCGAGGCTCTTTGGCAAGTTTTCTCGAGCAGGCCGGGCTTTTGGCAGCTTCATGAGCGGTGGCGGGAGTGATGTCTCCTGGGACGCGTTCGCTTTGTGCTTGATAGCCACTCTTTCGGGGTTGGCTACCTCAGGATATGTGACGGTGCTCGCTTTGATATGGCAGGCCATTGTCGGGCGGGCGAGGATATCGTTCCTTTGGTTCCAGGGGAAACCTTCCACGGTGTAGATCATCCGTGACGAGGGACCGATTCATGCGGGGAAGCCCTCGCTTTGCTTGCATTATGGTTGCGAGAGAGGCTTCAAACCATGCCCGAGTCTCCGGCGTCTCTTAGTCCGTGGACGTTTGCTCGGTGACCTTTTGTCTTGGACATGGATCGCTCCGCTTGGGAGAGATGGATGGCACATCTTGGTACGCATCGATTCGTTGGTGGGTTTCCCTTTGGGGGATTGAAACTAGGAGGGCCTGTCGAAGGTTCCTATGTTGTCGAGTTCCGTGTTTGCCTCGTCCTCTTTCTCTGTGTTCCGTTGCTTGTTTCCCGTCGGTTCGGGATGAGGCAGAGCCTTTCTGGCCGGGATGACATTGCCAACGTGGAGGTAGCTTCTTTCGCATGACAGATCCCGATGCTTTTATGTATTTTCCGAGGTATGGAAGTATTCCGCTTTCCCTCCCGTGGTGCTCCTTAGATGCCGGAGAATGTTGTCTTGACCATCGAGTACCTGGATTGGTATGAGTAGCATATCGGGCAGACCCAAGTGGTTTTGGGGAGCAGGCGTGAAGCAATTCTGGGGCAAGATTGTCGTCTCCGCTATAGCCTTAGGAGTGCAGAAGCTTGGTCTAACCCTCAGGATGTCATGGGAGACGCTTTGTTTGACTACAGGACTCGAGTTGACAGACTGGCGGGGAGAGGTCCCCTTTGCAAACTCGTAGGGAGGAGATCCGAGCCGAGGCACGGGTGAACGATGCTCTGAGAGCGACTAGTTCGTTTGACACGACTAGGAGGACTCCTGATCTCGGAATGAGGGAGACAGAACTCGCTCATGTGGAATGAAAGAAGACTCGTTGGGGACAAGGGAAGAAAGGAAAGAGTGACGAAGGGCCAATCGCGAGTAGCATGGAATGACCTTCTGAAACACTAAGTATCCATTCATTACCATTGCAGACACATTGATTGTTAAATGTTTTAAGTTGTCTTTTAGCATGTTGTGAATCGAGAGTAGACCGTGCTTGAACTCATCAAAAAGTGTTTTAACTGTGATGATTTGTGATTTACTTTTAAAGCTTTGTCGAGACGCAAAATCTCTTGTTTGCTTCTTTCCCGAGCCTTCGTGGCGTCAATTTTTGGAATTTTGTGTATTCCTTAGACCGAACCAATGAAGGCCGCCTACGTTCCCCTGACCGAGAGGCTCAGTCCGCGTAGTTCGACCCTCTTTTGTGGAAGAAATGACTCGTAATGTACACTTGCAAGGGCGTATTTATTTTTGAAAAGGTGGGAACGGGTCCCCTTTTGTGTGAATGCCTTATTTGATGTAGGCACAAAAGAAATGCTTTTGGGTTTGACTCTTTTGAGAGAGTATGAGTACTGAAAAGCTTGTAAAAGTGTATGGAAGCCCTTGCTACGTAAAATCGTTGTTTAGCCTCTATTTTCCTATTTGTGTAGAAAAAGAAGACTTGTCGAGACATTTGAAAACTTGATTTGTTCACAATGATCACTTGTTTGCTTAAAACCCTTTGTTGATGTTCAGGTTATTCAACAATTAAACCAGATATGCTTTGATTAATCACGAGGAGAAAGTCAATCGGTATCAAGGATCGAGTTGGTCTGGTATGAAAGAAGGTTTGTGTATAGGAGAGGTCATTAATGAGACCGGGTTTGTGGATTTGTATGTGTTTATGACCGGACCATTTCTGGTTGCCTACGTTCCCCTTAAGACAAGGAGCTCAGGTCGACGTAGTTCGGGGTCGAACCGTGTTTGGCTTTGGGGCCAGGGCATGAATATTTGTGCGGCCTTTGACGAAAAGGCTCGGAAAGCTGAATGATGAGGCACGGGCCTTGAGGTGATTTCTTGACAAGTCGTATTTGACAGTCTTTTCAGTGACTCCCTTGCTTCTTGATCGTTGGCTCTGGGTCTTTGACCTCATTTATTTTTGTGAAGCTTCTGCTTGAGCTCTTTTTTTTTTGTAGCTTCTGCTTGAGCTTTTTTTTTTGTAGCTTCTGCTTGAGCTTCTTTTTTTTTGTGCAGCTTCTGCTTGAGCTCTTTTTTTTTTTTGAAGCATTTGAGGGCGAAGGCAAGCCCCTGCTTGAACTTTCTTGATGCGCACGAGGGCGAAGGCAAGCCCCTAGATTGTTGTCGACATGGGGTCAATCTTTTGATGCTGAGTGACCTTTTGTTGTCCTTTGATGTTCCTGCCGTCGTTGACTTGGTCAAAGTGATGGTGGGGACATATTTTGGAAAGTGTATGGCTTGATGGAGGCCTTTGTGTGGGGTATGGTAAGGTGTATGGGGAGCTATCGATTGACTTTCTCACACCAATTAATCAAAGCATTAATCATTTGTGGAATTACTTGTTGAGCAATGCAAGTGATCACATAGAACAAAACCATTTCATTAAATGTAATGTGGGGTGCAAAATAATGTCTCAAGTCTAGCAAGAAAAGAAAGAAGACTTATGTATGGAAAATTGAAGACTTAATTACAATGTCCGAGGAGGACTTGATTGAATGAAAACAGTACTAGAACCTACGAGGTTTGACTGTGTGATTCTTTGATTTGCGTCTCTTTGGGCTCTTCAGCAGTTCCCAAATTCATTTTGGTTAGAACCTTCTCGGCAGCTTGGGCCTGATTTTCCTCTCGTTTGACAACATGCTTAAAGATTTGTTTTAATGCATTGTTCATTAATGTGTCTGCGTCTTTACCAAGTGAATCATTATTAACTGTTTTTGATTAGTTAATTTATCATTTGTTAAAGTGGCAATGAGGGGATACTCAGAAAGGTCGAACTTTTATTCGAAGCATAAAGAAGCGCAATTTTTGTTACAAACACATAATCTTCAGGCATAAAGCCATCAGATGACTCGAGAGACTTAAACTTTAAACATGACAGACTCGGGGTCTTTTATTTTAGAAGCTAGACTCTAGGAGACTGGGGTTAGACCAAGCTTCCAGACGATTTCTTCTTTGCTGGCTGTGGGTCATGAGAAGGTAACCCAGTTCCTCAATGGCATTTTTGACGCGCTTGAGAAGGACGAAAGGCTTCTCACTGATGCTTTCCCCAATTGTTGTTGGGGAATTGATTTCCGACTGTGTTGGGACCGCGTGGGCATTCCAACTTTCCTTCTTCAATCAGCCTCTGGATCGCTTGTTTTAGTATGACGCAATTGTCGGTGGTATGGCCGGGATAGTTGTGAAAAGCGCAATGCTTGCTCATATCCAAATTTAGGTTAGGATTCCTCGGTTGATAATTCTCAAGGGGCTTGAGCATGTTCTGCTTCATCAACGCCTCAAACACTTGGCTTAGAGGCATTCCGAGGTTGTCGAAGTGCTGAGAACGCTGCGTTCGGGGAGGATTGTTATATCTCAGGGGCGCTTGATCCCGGCTTCCTTGGACCCCGTTCTGGATGTAGTGGACTGCTCCGGCGGCCTCCTTTCCTATGTTTGGAACAGGCGTCGAATTTGACGAGGCTGCCTGGTAGCGGTAGGAAGAAGCAAGAGTGGCTGGTGTCTTTTGTAGGCTCAGCGTCTTTTCGAACTTGGTCCCGGCATTGACCATGGCACGAAGGTCGGGATAGAAGTGGTGGCTAATCAAGGCCCTCAAAGATGGTTTGAGGCAGGAATGGAAGATATCCATTTGCTCTTCTTTGGAAAGCGGATCCATTATCTCGCTTAGCTTCCAGTTCCATCTTTTGTAGAACTCACCAGCGGGCTCGTCGTCCTTTTGTTCGGTGGCTTGCAGGTCATGGCGGTTCGTCTCCCATTCAAGGTTGGCGCGGTACTTCTCCAGGAAGATTTCACTGATTTGGTCCCACGTGGAGCGGTTTTCTGCCTTTACGTTGAGGAACCACCTTAATGCTGTGGATTTGAGGGAATGCTGAAAGTGATCTGCCATCTGTTGAGGGGTTGCCCCTTTGGCTCTCATACCCAGGACGTAGGTGTCGATGTGGGTTTTTGGGCATTCTGTCCCGTCAAACTTTTCCATTTCCGGCATCCTGAACTTTGAGGGAGAGGGACCACTTTGTTCGGATCGGTAGGCGGGAGGGAGTCCTTCCGAGAACTAGCTAGCTTGCCTTGCATGTCTTTCATTTGTTCAATCACCCGAGCCGAGGTGGGGATCAGCTGCCTGAGGTGGGTTACCGTTTTCGTGGACGGAAACCGAAGATGGAGGTGGATTGGCCGATGGGATCGCCATTCGGGAGTCTTGGGGAGGTAGTTGAGTGTATACCAACCCATACCCCGGGGTATTGAAGTTGAGGCGTGATTTCCAGTCCACTAAGGGTTGTGTTTGGGAACCGGGGAAATGATTCGTTAGGCCCCAATCGCGTACTCAGAAAGGTGGCAAGCTTCGAGATGTCGGGATATCCGCTCGGGATGCCCGTCCCCGGTAAGCATGGGGACTTTTGATTGTGATTGCGAGGCTCGTATAGAGGCAAAGGATTGAATCCTGGGGATACCGAGATGCATTGGGATCCGACGGTGAGCAGGCACGTATGTGTCTTGTTGGTACCGAGCTTGATGTGCGTGAGCCGGAAACCGACTTTGCCGAGGCGGGTATGCTCGGAGCCGCTTGACTCGACGCCCCGAGGGGAGCTTTGAGCGAGAGCCGCTTTGCGTTGCTGGGATCTCGTAGCTTGGCGGAGCGGGACCCGCCGATAGCTTTGAGAAACCGGGGAGCCGATATCTTCGTCCTCTATGAGAACAAAGGTTCCGTCGGGTTGGGGAGGCTGCGGCTTGTTCCTCGAAGACGCGGGGTGTCTACGATCCGAGCTTCTTGTTCCTCTTGGCGCTTCTTGATGGTTTCGAAGGCTCGCAGACCTCCTCCATTGTCCTGGAGGTTCCTTAGTGGCGGGGTTCCGTTTCCTCACCGTTATCTGTTGATCCCGTCATAGGGGAGTATCGGACGGTGCGGACCGCTGAACCGGAAGGGCTATCGGACCTTGTGACCTCGATGCGAAAAGGCGGCTTCCAGGTATTCTCAACCACTCTCGGTTATTTGGAGGGTGACGGGCAAGGTTTAGACACGGGAGTGGCCTAACGGGATAAAGGGGGAAAGCTCACGTGGCATGCGGTTTCCGTTTCTTTTATTTTCGATTATTTTTTTGTTGTTTTAATTTACTTAAAACGTGTTTTCTCGAGAATCCTAGGTAGGTTGGAAAAGATTGCTCTTGTTTTTCGCAACTATGCTAGATCCTGGGTCGATGGAGACCATACATGCGGCTATAAGCCCCTCGTTTTGCACACAGATTTCGGACATCCCGGGGTGGAGCCCCAGGGCCGAGGGTCCTATAGTGCAAGCGGTTTCCACCGGCCTAAAAGAAAAATCGAACCTAAGGACCGAGCCTGTCATGTTCGTTTTGATGCGTTAGCCATGTGAATAGTGAACCGAGCCGGCCACCGAGTCAAGATCAGGTCAAGAGTTCGGCATGACCTCTCTTTACCTTGCTTGCGCAAAGATGCGTGACGTTAGGCGTTGGGCCGGGTCATATTGTCATGGCCGACGTATCAAGGCGTGATGACATGGTGTCATGTGAGCATGGATGTATATCCGGACGGAACATCGTCTGGGTGTAGCTTCGGAAATCAAGATCGTGTCAAGATTTTAGCATGACCTTTCATCGCTTTGCTTGCGCAAAGGATCTTGAGTTCCGAGCCTTGACTCGTAAAATGGCCGGCATGGTATATGTATCCAGCCGTATGACACCTGACCGGGTAAAACCAACCGAGTCCTGGACAGAGTGTGACTCAAGACTCAAACGTGCGGGGTTGACGCTTGGCTAGGATGGGATGTTTGGAATGATCCCGTGCGCGTCCAAGAGGCCTAGGAAGACCTAACGGACTGCAACCGAGACCACTCCGGGTTGAGGGTTGTAGTGTGCGGTGTATCCGAGGCAGCGGTGCGCGTAGCGTGCGGTGTAGAAGCGGCGATGCGCGTAGTGTGCGGTCTCTAAAATTCTTTTTCCGAGAAAAAAGAAGTTTTGAAGAATTTTAAATGTATGCACGAATGTATATTGATGCATTTTTTTGTATTTTTATTTTTTTGTAAAATAAAAACGAAGCACGTGCACACACACACAACGGTTAAAGGAAGGGGTAAAATGAAAGTTTGACCCTCATCATCGTTTTTAAAAATCTTTTGTTTTGTTTAAAAGTTTTTAAAACAATATATTCCCAATGAGTCGCCAACTGAAATTACCCGGATCCGAGTAGGCTTCGCGGCCCGCATCCGGCATCTTAGCGGCGTGTCTCGCCGTTTTGTTTTCGCATTTGTAGAGTCGCCACGCCGTTTTTATTAAGCCCAAAACATTGAAAAAGGGCATCAGTTTAAAGATAATTTTAAACTATTTTTGTGTGATGAGATTTTGAGTTCGGAGGTCAGATGACTCCTCGGGAAGAGAATATTAGAATATTAGAGCTCACCCGAGTCGCCTCGTAAAACGAGTCTTTCGGATACCCTATATCCTTTAAATGTTGTGTGTGTGTGTGTGTGCTTTTAAAAATGCATGCTGTATCGGATGTCTACATTGTATACTATGTATTGAAATGTACTGAAATAGTGATGGAAGGAAGCCTTACCAATGTTGGTTCGTGTCTGTCTTCCGCTGGGGAGTAGTGTTTGAGGTCGGAGTAGCGTTCCGGTATGGATCGGGATTGCTTCGGGAGATGCCGGTTGTCTGCGGACAGAGTTTCGGCGTGAGTTGAGGTGGCGAGGCTGCGTTCGGGCGAGGTTCGGCGTGCGTAGGGATCGTCGGGATCACTCGGGCGAGAGGTTCGGCGTGCGTTGTGGTGGCGGGAGTCACTCGGGCGGGGATTTCGGCGTGGTTTGGGATCGCCGGTTTGACTCGGAAAGAGCCGGGACACCGTGGAAAGACCAGGCAAGGCCTCGGAGTACCACGAGGGGCCTCAGAGTACCTCGAGAGTGCCTCGGGGCAGCGCGGGAGCGTCGCGGGAGCGCTCAGAGAGGCTTCGGAGCACCACGAGGGGGCTCGGAAGGCCTCGGAAGGATCCGAAAGGGGCCGGGAGTGCCTCGAGAGGACTTAGAGGGGAAGCCTGAAGGCCTAGGGAGGAAGAGAGAAGTGGGAGGTGTGTAAAAATGAGGAGGGGGAGCCCTCTATTTATAGTCTCAGATTTGGTGCAAAGAGGTCCGTACGGACCTCCTTGGTTATCCAGGATTTTGGTTTTCCTCGATTTGAGGGAATATGCAATGATGGTAAATATTCTGGAAATGATGATGTCCCCTTGCAAAGAGGTCCGTACGGACCATCTTGCATGCAAAGAGGTCCGTACGGACCAAGTCTGCATGGAAACCATCATTTCTCCCGGGATTTGAGGGAATATTGTGGACTTTAAGGGGATTTAGTAATTATGGAAACAAAGAGGTCCGTACGGACCTATATTGCTTTTCCAGTTTCCTGAAAATTCCCGAAAGGCCCTTTTGTCCCTTTTTATCCCAGAAAGGCTCCTCCCCTAGTTTGGTTGGGGGTTTGAGAGGGTTTTGAGAGGGTTTTGAGTGAGAGAGGTCTCTGAGACTGCGTGGATGAGTCTGCGGTGTTTCCCGTGTGTTTGAAAGGGAGTGATCCAGATTGGGGTACTTACAGATATGTCTCTGCGTGTGAAGCTATGTGGAGGATTTTCGAATTCGACATACATTATCGGACCCCTCCTGTTGAGCGCTTGGCTTTTCACTTGGAGGGTGATCATAGTATCCCCTTCAAGGACGGAGACTTTCTTCCTGATGTTTTGGATAAAGCGACAGTTAAAGAATCTCAATTTATGAAGTGGATGGAGTATAACAGTATTCATTCAGAGGCTCGGAAATATAAATACTGTGAATTTCCTCATCATTTCGTATGGGATAGAACTAAACGTGAATGGCGTCCGAGGAAAGATAAACGTTTTGCAGTGGGGCGTATTTATCATGTTCCAATGAATTGCGGAGAATTGTATTACCTCAGGATAATGTTGAATCATGTAGCGGGTCCCATGGAATTCAAGGATTTGAGAACTGTAAATCGCGTTGTTCATCCCGATTTCAAATCTGCATGTTACGCTCTGGGATTATTAGATGATGACAAGGAATATGTTGATGGAATTATAGAAGCGAGTCATTGGAGGTTGCCCGATAGTCTGAGAAGACTATTTTCTATGTTGCTACTATCTAATAGTATGTCGAATCCGGGAGAGGTATGGGAGAAGACTTGGCACTTATTATCTGATGATATAGAGTACAAGTATCGAAGGATGCACGATAATCCGGGTATTCCATTTCATGTTTACATATTTGTTTTACAATAAATATCAATTATGATTTTATTTCTACTTTACAGTTATACAATATGATTCTATATATTTATCTATATTAATATATTTATTTTGTTTTTTATAATTTCAGGTTTGAAATTAATTAATGAACAGGTCCAGAATCTTGCTTTGGTGGAAATTGAGAAGTTACTGATCGAGAATTGCAGCAGTCTCCATAAATTTAAAGACATGCCTAAACCGGTGGGCAATGTCATTGGTGATGCGATAAATAAGCTCATTCTAGATGAGATATCTTATGACATTGATGAGATAAAAGCTGAGCACTTCAGATTAAGATTATGTCGGCTGTTGATCGAGGAAACGGTGGTGTGTTTTTCCTCTATGGTTATGGTGGTACGGGAAAGACCTTCTTATGGAAAACACTGTGTTCTGCATTAAGGAGCAGGAGAGATATTGTTCTTCCTGTTGCTTCCAGTGGCATAGCTTCATTGCTCCTTCCGAAAGGTAGGACCGCGCATTCTAGGTTCGGTATCCCGATACAGGTAAACGAGAGCTCAACTTGCAGTAAACTAAATTCGGGTACGGATGAGGCAGCACTTCTACAGAAAACCAAACTAATTATATGGGACGAAGCTCCAATGGCTCATAAACATTGTTTTGAGGCTCTCGATCGTAGCCTCCGAGATATTATTCGTACACCCGAGGGGAGATATTCCAATAAACCATTTGGTGGTTTAGTTATTGTATTCGGTGGTGACTTCAGACAGATTTTACCTGTTGTTCCTAAAGGGAGTAGGCATGATATTGTGCATGCTGCACTCTGTTCATCCAAAATATGGAATGACTGTGAGGTTCTCAGATTGACGCATAATATGAGATTGCAGGTAATTCTTAAATAGCCTTTATTCATCTACTTAAATATTTTTATTTCAATTTAAGTAATTTGTATATATTTAACTTAATGTAGGGTGATTCTACTTCTCATAATTTCGAAGAGATAAGAGATTTCGCTCAGTGACTCTTGAGTGTCGGAGATGGTATTGCCGGTGGAGATAATGATGGGGAAATTGACATTAACCTTCCTGATGATATATTGATTCGAGAGGCTTCAGATCCTATTGCAAAAATAGTCGAATCTATATATCCTGACTTATTGCAAAATAAGGATGTCGAAGGATTCTTCCAGACTAGAGCTGTGCTTGCTCCAACAAATGAGATTGTCGATAACATAAATGATTATGTCATGTCACTCTTTTCGGGAGACGAAGTTGAATATATGAGTTCTGATGCCATTTGTAAGGATGAGGATGATGAAAATGGTGCTGAAGATATATTCTCACCTGAATTTCTAAACACTATCAAGTGTTCTGGATTGGCAAATCACATTATTAAGCTGAAGGTTGGGTGCATAGTAATGCTTTTGAGAAATCTTGATCAAGCTGGTGAATTGTGTAACGGCACCAGAATGATTGTCACTCAATTAGGTAAATACAATAATTTTTTATTTTTTATATACATATAATTTAATACTTAATTTTGTTACATATATGTAGGTAAGCACGTAGTCGAAGCCAAGATGCTTTCGGGAAAGAATGCTGGTATGAAGGTGCTTATTCCTAGAATGATAATGTCTCCGTCAGATGTGACAAAATTTTCGGTTAGATTCTAAAGAAGGCAATTTCCACTTGCCGTTTCTTTTGCTATGACAATCAACAAGAGTCAGGGACAATCTCTTTCCCATGTAGGACTATATCTTTCACATCCTGTTTTCAGTCACGGACAACTTTATGTAGCATTTTCCAGAGTAACCAGCAAGAGAGGACTTAAAGTTATTATTTGTGATTCAGATGCTCAAACATATGACAAGACGCTGAACGTAGTCTACAAGGAAGTTTTCGACAGACTCTGAGAATTTATGATCGCACAATTTGTGGTTAAACAAAAGTATTGTAATTTCTTATTATTTTCTTTGTTTTTATTTTGTTTTTCTTTAAATATATATGAGATGGAAGAGATTATGTTGACACTTAGGCACACACTATTAAACTCACGCTATTGTAACCATATCTCTTCATCTTCTAAAGTTGTAACACTAAAATCTTAATAATGTTTTTTGGTTAGGCAGGGACCTAACCTCCCGTGGTTTTGTGCCGGCGAGATAGTTGTCTCAAGGGCTTTCCACGTTACATCGTGTGTCAACATCTTTTTTCTGTATTAATTATACTCCTAATATCCGATACATTGATTATCAATTTCGATTTATATTGTTACTTAAAAATCAATTAAAACACATAAATAATTATTTACTTAATCAAAAAAAAAAATTATTCATCGTCGGGTACCGACGGGTTACTGACTAGTTATTAGTTAAAAAAAAAAAAACAATATTACTTCACAAGTGTAGTACTATTACTTATAGCAATACCAACTATTACTTAAACAAATGAGAAGTATTACTTTTGCCAAACGAAGAAAACATAGGGAAAAATACTATTACTTTTCTGTATATATGTATTACTTTAATGTATACAAATTATTACTTTATATGCATTCAATTATTACATTATGTTATAGTAACTATTACTTTTCACTTTTTTTTTTTTTTACAGAAATTCATCATCAGAGGAACTTTCCATGATTTAGCACTAAGAAAACAAGTATTATGCAAGGAATCTCAAACTCAACAACAACAGAGTAGAAGCAATTTCAATCAGTGAAATTGCAGCAAAAATATGAAGAACAACAAATTCAATTGATGAATTTGCAGGAAATCAAACAACAAATGATATGCAGCAAATGACAAAGATGAAAGCTCCACCAAACAACCACTTTAAATTTGGCTCGAGATCCGGAAAAAACGAGGAAGAGAAGGTGGGGGAGGGGCGTTGGGTGGTGGGTTGGAGAGAGGGAGAGATCGACGGATCTCTCAAGTCGACGCCGGCGATAATGGCCGGAAATGATGAAGGTGCGGTGGGTGGTGGGTTGGAGAGAGGGAGAGAGCTAGGCTAGGGCAGAGATTGGGTCGGCAATGGAGGTCTCTACATTTACATCGTATAGAGAGAGAGAGAAGAGCATTTACGTATAGAGAGAGAAGAGAGCGGGTAATTTTCCGGATCATGGGTCAAAAATGACCCGTCTCATGGATGAGACGGGTATAGGTGTTCTCACCCAAGTTTTTGTCGCTTAACAAAGGAAAAATACAGCTTATATACGGGCGGTAGGTAACCGCCGTATATAAGATTTCATTATATACGGCGGTTACCTACTGCCGTATAAAGCTTCCTCAAATACACCAGTTATATACATACGGTGAATTTGTATTTCATATATACGGCGGTCCAAAAGTCGCCGTATTTGTACTAAATTATATACGGCGGTTGTATTTCCGCCGTAAATACTATATACGGCGGGATATCAGCCGTAAATACTATATACGGCGATGTTTTATACGATGAACTATATACGACGGATTGTCCGCCGTAAATACCATATACGGCGGGGCGCGTTCTATTTACGGTGGTTAAAATCCACCGTAAATAAGCCATTTTTTGTAGTGAAAAGTTAAAATATGTAACTTTTACCCTCAAATGTAGATTTAATTACAATGTGCCACTAGTAATACATTCGTAAATATATGGACATTATAAGGGTATAAATGTCCGAAACACTGTTCACATATTTTCATTTATGGAATGGCTCACTTGAAGTGGGACAGGCCAAAAAGGAAAGTGGTTCACTTGAAGTAGGACGGAGATAGTATCTTTTATCGAATGGTTGTAATTGATTCTCATGCTACTCATTTTAATTATATATATATACTCCATCCTCCCGCTACAAACTGCACACTTTTTCTCATTGGGCGTCCCATTACAAACTGCACACTTTCTAAAATGGCAAAGAATTTTTACCATTTCCTCCACTCATTCTCTCTCCTACATTATTTTAATACTCACAACACCATTATAATTTACTATTCCCTTCACTCATTCTCTCTCCTATTTTACTTTTACACTCACAACATTTATGTTAGAAATTGGTAGTTTTATTGGTGTTTGACCAATATTTGACCAAGTTTCTAGAAGTTTCTATTTTGTAAAAATAGAAATAAGTTGCAAATAATTAATCTACATTTAGTGTAGATTAAAATGGTATATTTATTTTCTCAAAATCAATTTCGGGTGAATGAGAAATTAATGGTTAAAGTGAGCAACTTAATGTTGTTATTTGAAGAGAAGTTGGAATGGAAGAACCATATCCCACATTGCTAGGAAAAGGGAAGTTACTTCACTTTATTAATGTGAGCATCCAAGGAAGGAGACATCAAGTTAATCTCCTTGGGCCAACCTAGTTGGGCCATTGGCACAACCATGCATCCAAGTGGGCTATTGAGCTATTTTGTTCTAGTTCAAAATGGACCCACAACCCGCGAAGCGCGCGAAGGGCGGAATGGGCGGTTTAGGGCGCACTTTGCACTTCGCGCGTACGCATCGGTCGCTGGGAGCTGAGGAGCCTTAAACTTTTGACGGAATTCGGCTCGGTGCAAATGGGTGTGGCTCGTCTGGGCTAAGGGATTGGGCCAGCCGAATGTGGGATGGTTTGGGCCGAATGGCAGTGGGCCAGCGGATGCTTGGCTAGCTTGGATTGGGCCGCCTGGGTCGAGTGGCGCTTGGACTGGGTTGGGCCGAATGGTAACTGATTCGGTTAGAGCATTGGGTTGTGATGGTTGGAGAAAAGGCATGGGGCGACCCATGTCTCTTGGAAGAGGCGGGTCAAGGCTGTTGGGCCGACCCAACAGATCTCCTCCATCCATTTCGCTTAGATCCAACGGTCCGCAGTTAATCGGGTGCAATTTGTGTCTATTCCCAATAGACACCCCATCTCTTCAATAACTATAAATAGCCCCCTCCTCCTCATTTCATTCCCATCCAAAATCATTCAAGCATTCTATTCTCTAAAGCATCCTAGCATTCATAAGTCTTGCTTTTCGAGTCCAAGAAAATCCCGAGTATTCAGTAGTTCGCCCGATAGTTTCAGAGTTGTTGTGCTGCAATCTGAAATTCCGAAAGTCGTTGTATCTTGGAGACAATTGCCGTAGACCGTGAGGACTCGTATACGGGGCAATATTGTCTTACGGAGAAAGAGTCAAACTCTTGCCTCGACTTATTTTTGAAATATAATTTTCCGTCCCGTTTCTTTTTCAAAGCTATTTTTTAAATACACCCTATTTTTCCAACAATCGTAAGACAATATTCTGTGTGTTTAAAGAATGGCATCCGACTCCACCTCCGCTCCTACTCCTCCCCCGGCTCAGGAACTTCGTACCTCCCGTCCATACTCTTAACCCAACTCCTGCTGCTCCCATTCATACCCATGCAGAGAAACCGGCGAAATTCACCGGTACAGATTTCAAAAGGTGGCAGCAGAAAATGTTGTTCTACCTAACCACCCTCAGTTTGGCACGGTTCTTGCGAGAATCACCGCCAACGGTTCCCGAAGATGAAGGTGACCCACAAGCTAGAGTAGCATTGGACGCATGGAATCATAGCGATTTCCTGTGTCGCAATTATATTCTAAATGGGTTAGATGATGCCCTGTACAATGTGTACTGTGGCATGAAGACTGCAAGAGAGCTTTGGGAATCTCTTGAAAAGAAGTACAAAACGGAAGACGCCGGCACTAAGAAATTTATTGTCGGCCGATTCCTAGACTTCAAGATGGTTGATTCCCGAACTGTAATGGATCAGTTACGTGAGTTGCAACTGATCATTGCCGACATCATTGCAGGCGGAATGCAACTCGGGAATCTTTCCAAGTAGCTGCCATTATAGAGAAGCTACCGCCTCTATGGAAAGATTTCAAGATGTACCTCAAGCACAAGAGGAAGGAAATGAAGCTCGAGGACCTGATCGTGAGGCTAAGGATTGAGGAAGACTACCGGAAATTCGAAAGCAAGAGCGGCAGGACTACATCGAGAGGCAAAGGTGAACTTGGGTCAAGCGAGTACCAGCAAGAAGAGGAAGGCTACTGGGAATGCTAAAAAGGGGAACACAAATGCCAAGAAGTTCAAGGGAGGTTGTTACAACTGCGGCAAACCTGGCCATATGGCTAGAGACTGTCGGCATCCCAAAACAAACAACTAGAATGGCAACCGTCCTCAAGCAAATGTGGTAGAAGACAGGACTGTCCCATTAGACCTGTCAGAGCTTGATCTGTCCACCGTAGTGTTTGAAGCCAATCTTGCAAAATTGGACGATAACCCAAGGGAATGGTGGATTGATACCGGAGCAACGCGCCACATCTGTGCAGATCGAGAAAGTTTCTCATCTTATGTTCCCTGCAGTGGAAGGAAGTTGTACATGGGAAATTCTGCAACTTCTAACGTGGTTGGACTCGGCAAGGTGGTGCTGAAAATGACATCCGGCAAAGAACTCACCTTAATGGATGTTCTGCATGTCCCAGACATCCGTAAAAACTTAGTCTCCGGCCCGTTATTGAATAAGGCCGGATTTAGGCTAGTGTTTGAGTCCGATAAGTTTATATTGACCAAGATGGGTCAATTTGTTGGCAAAGGGTACCTTGATAAAGGACTCTTTAAAATGAATGTAATGAACGTGTTCCGCCTAGAGGCGAAGAATAAAGATGTTGTTGCTTATTTGTCTGAGTGTTCTAATTTATGGCATGATAGATTAGGACATGTGAATCTAAATTCATTACGTAGGTTAGTAAATTTAAATTTACTTCCTAAAATGAAATTTGATTCGTAAAAATAAGTGTGAAATTTGTGTGGAAGCAAAATTGACGAAGTCACCCTTCCCCACTATTGAAAGAAATACTACCCCTCTAGAATTAGTCCATACGGACATATGTGATTTAAAACTTGTGCAAACTAGAGGTGGGAAGAAGTACTTCATAACGTTCATTGATGATTGCACTAGATATTGTCATGTGTATCTTTTGAGAAGCAAAGATGAAGCTTTAGAAGCTTTCAAAGGATATAAGAATGAAGTTGAGAATCAATTTAATGTAACAATTAAGAAGATTCGTAGTGATAGAGGTGGAGAGTATGTAGCACCGTTTGAAAATATTTGCTGGACGCTGGCATTATTCATCAAACGATCGCTCCTTACACACCTCAATCAAATGGAGTCGCCGAAAGGAAAAATCGAACTCTTAAGGAGATGATGAACACAATGTTGATCGGCTCGGGCTTACTGACAACTTGTGGGGGAAGCAATCCTTTCACTAACTACATTCTTAACAAATTACCACACAAGAATAAAGATAAAACTCCATATGAATTATGGAATGGAAGAAAGCCTTCCTACAATTATCTTAAAGTGTGGGGGTGCCTAGGAAAGGTAGAAATACCTAAACCTAAACAAGTGCGGATAGGACCCAAAACCATTGATTGCATTTTCATTGGATATGCAAACAATAGTAGTGCATATCGATTCTTAGTGCACAAGTCCGAAATTCTGATATAACGGCAGGAATGACTATAGAATCAAGGAATGCAGTATTCTTTGAAACTAAATTTCCATGTAAGGAAAAGAATGAAGCAAGTTCAAATAAAAGAACTTATGATACGGCTATTGGTTCTTCTCAAGAAGATGAAGAGCCAAGACGAAGTAAGAGGACAAAGGTAGCTAAGACCTTTGGTCCTGACTTTCTAACTTACATGTTAGATGATGAACCAAGGACATTGCAAGAAGCTTTGTCTAGTCCAGAAGCTCCTCTCTGGAAAGAAGCTATCAATAGTGAAATTGAGTCCATCATGCAAAATCATACTTGGGAGATAGTAGATCTTCCTCCAGGATGCAAACCGTTGGGTTGCAAATGGATCCTTAAAAGGAAGTACAAAGCAGATGGAACTATTGATAAGTACAAAGCTAGATTGGTAGCTCAAGGGTTCAAACAAAGAGAAGGATATGACTTCTTTGATACGTATTCTCCTGTAACAAGGATCACATCCATTCGTGTTCTCATCGCTATTGCAGCTCTGCATAACCTTGAGATACATCAAATGGATGTGAAAACGGCCTTTCTAAATGGAGAATTAGATGAGGAGATTTATATGCAACAACCTGAAGGGTTCGTTGCACATGGACAAGAACAAAAGGTCTGTAAACTTGTCAAATCATTGTATGGTCTTAAACAAACACCAAAACAATGGCACGAGAAGTTTGACCGAACCATGTTGTCAAACGGGGTTCAAAATAAATGAGTGTGATAAATGTGTATACATTAAAGGCACACCCGATGAATATGTGATTATATGTCTATACGTGGATGACATGCTAATCATTGGAAGTAATCATGATATAATCATGAAAACCAAAAAGATGTTAAAGAAGAACTTTGACATGAAAGATCTGGGTCAAGCAGATGTTATTCTAGGGATAAAGATCTCTAGGACAGATAACGAAATTGTCTTATCACAATCTCACTACATCGAGAATGTGCTTAAGAAATTCGAAGCATTCGATCTGTCTCCGGCTAAGACTCCGGTAGATCTAAGTCTACATTTAGCAAAAAATAAAGGTGACCCAGTATCACAATCAAATTATGCTCAAGTCATAGGAAGTTTAATGTACTTAACAAACTGTACTCGACCGGACATAGCATACTCAGTTAGTAAACTAAGTAGATTCACGAGTAATCCAAATACTGAACATTGGAAAGCACTAACAAGAGTGCTTAGGTATTTAAAACATACCATAAGCCATGGATTACATTATACGAGATATCCAGCTGTATTGGAAGGATACAGTGATGCAAATTGGATATCAGACACAAAAGACTTAAAATCCACAAGTGGGTATGTATTTACCATTGGTGGTGGAGCCGTGTCTTGGAAATCCTCTAAACAAACATGTATAGCTCGTTCCACAATGGAATCAGAGTTTATCGCCTTAGATAAGGCTGGAGAAGAAGCCGAATGACTCAGAAATTTTCTAGAGGATATTCCATGCTGGAATAAGCCAGTGCCTCCTGTCATGGTACAGTGTGACAGCATGTCAGCTATTGGAAGAGCTAAAAGCTGTATGTACAACGAAAAGTCGCGACACATACGGAGGAGGCATAATACAGTAAGACAATTGATCTCTAATGGAATAATTTCCATTGACTATGTAAAGTCAAAAGAAAATATAGCGGATCCGTTTACGAAAGGAATAAACAGAGATCAAATGTACAATGCAAGAAGGGAATGGGGTTAAAACCCACACAATAAAAGAAGTCTATAGCGGTAACTCAACCATGATGAGTGGAGATCCCACAAACTTGGTTCAATGAGACAACTAAGTTATGGATATTCTAGTAGCACACTTGGAACTTCTTAAAACCCATTCTCGAAGCCCAAGTGCAAGAAACCCCTGGCGACGTGTGGTGAGGGTAAGCTTTAAAGCTTTTAATGATTCCTATACCTTAACAAAGGTGGAGTATTGCAGGTTACTCCTTATAGGAGATCACCTATATAAGTGAAGAAGTTTGGCCGCTTCTAATAGAAAACACTTATGAATCCAAGATATGGTCCAGGGCCGAATTGGACACAACGTGAGAACGAAAGATATCAGAATTGTTATCGTGTAAATGTTATTGTCTTGGTTTACACAAAACGCCGATCGCTCAAGACATCGCGTTCACCGAGCAAGCAAGTAAATCCGATAGCATCTTACTAGGGATGGTTCAAAGCCGAAAGCTACCTACCCCGATGCGGTAACAGGTTCGTCGGGATTTTTCTTGAAAGTCTCGCATTCATGCATTAATTTCATTCATGTGGGGGATTGTTAGAAATTGGTAGTTTTATTGGTGTTTGACCAATATTTGACCAAGTTTCTAGAAGTTTCTATTTTGTAAAAATAGAAATAAGTTGCAAATAATTAATCTACATTTAGTGTAGATTAAAATGGTATATTTATTTTCTCAAAATCAATTTCGGGTGAATGAGAAATTAATGGTTAAAGTGAGCAACTTAATGTTGTTATTTGAAGAGAAGTTGGAATGGAAGAACCATATCCCACATTGCTAGGAAAAGGGAAGTTACTTCACTTTATTAATGTGAGCATCCAAGGAAGGAGACATCAAGTTAATCTCCTTGGGCCAACCTAGTTGGGCCATTGGCACAACCATGCATCCAAGTGGGCTATTGAGCTAGTTTTGTTCTAGTTCAAAATGGACCCACAACCCGCGAAGCGCGCGAAGGGCGGAATGGGCGGTTTAGGGCGCACTTTGCACTTCGCACGTACGCATCGGTCGCTGGGAGCTGAGGAGCCTTAAACTTTTGACGGAATTCGGCTCGGTGCAAATGGGTGTGGCTCGTCTCGGCTAAGGGATTGGGCCAGCCGAATGTGGGATGGTTTGGGCTGAATGGCAGTGGGCCAGCGGATGCTTGGCTAGCTTTTGGGCCGAATAGTAACTGATCCGGTTAGAGCATTGGGTTGTGATGGTTGGAGAAAAGGCATGGGGCGACCCATGTCTATTGGAAGAGGCGGGTCAAGGCTGTTGGGCCGACCCAATAGATCTCCTCCATCCATTTCGCTTAGATCCAACGGTCCAGATTTAACGGGTGCAATTTGTGTCTATTCCCAATAGACACCCCATCTCTTCAATAACTATAAATAGCCCCCTCCTTCTCATTTCATTTCCATCCAAAATCATTCAAGCATTCTATTCTCTAAAGCATCCTAGCATTCATAAGTCTTGCTTTTCGAGTCCAAGAAAATCCCGAGTATTCAGTAGTTCGCCCGATAGTTTCAGAGTTGTTGTGCTGCAATCTGAAATTTCGAAAGTCGTTGTATCTTGGAGACAATTGCCGTAGACCGTGAGCACTCGTATACGGGGCAATATTGTCTTACGGAGAAAGAGTCAAACTCTTGCCTCGACTTATTTTTGAAATATAATTTTTCGTCCCGTTTCTTTTTCAAAGCTATTTTTTAAATACACCCTATTTTTCCAACAATTTATATCATTATTTTTTTCCTTAATCCCCGCGCAAACAGTAACCGTGCGATTTGTAGCGGGAGGAGGGAGTATATATATATATATATATATATATATATATATATATATATATATATATATATATATATATATATATATACACGTGTCCTTGGACACGGGCTTGCTCTAGTATACTCCCTCCGTCCCATAACAAGCGACGCAGTTACTGTTTCGCACGGGAATTAAGGAAAAAGTGAAAAGGTTGATGTGTTGTGAGTGTAGATAGTTGAGTAGGAGAGAGAATGAGTGGAGTGAATAGTAAATTATAATGGTGTTGTGAGTATTATAATAATGTAGGAGAGAGAATGAGTGGAGGAAATAGTAAAGATTCTTTTCCATTTTAGGAAATGTGACTTATCAGTGGAACGCCCAAAATGACAAAGTGTGTCGCTTGTTATGGGACGGAGGGAGTATATATATATATACTCCCTCCGTCCCACCCGAATTTGGACAAATTTCCTTTTTGGGCGTCACATCCGAATTTGGACAACCCAAAAAGGAAAGTTTATAATAATAAAAAAATGGGCATGCCCCACTCACTCATTAACTCCACTCATTCTTCACCATACAATTTATTCAACCAACCACTATTAACTCCACTCATTCTCTCTCTTCATTTTCTACCACACATTTTTATTATCTTATTGTTATTTCTTAATCTCCGTGTAAAGTAACTTTGTCCAAATTCGGGTGGGACGGAGGGAGTATACCGTTCATTGCACCTGCTAAGGCCTTGGTCAGCCCAGGTAATGCCGAGACGGAGAGAGACGAGGAAGTCCAGGTCTTTTCTCGTAGCTGAGTCTTGATGGATTATGTTTAGGATCCAATCCACTTGGGTCTTGTCCGGACTAGCCTATATTCGTACTTAGATTTATACCGTTCAATATATATATATATATATATATATATATATATATATATATATATATATATAACTTGTTACTTAATTGTTACTTAATAAGATAGAGACCAACTTGGTCATAGAGTGCCCTATTCGAGTTTGAGCTTAACTCATTTCATTTAATAGTCCTATCACCTACTGTTAACTAGTATTTTTTATTGCTTGTGAATTTGTGATCAAATAATCTCCTCTATATCTAATATGAAAGCTCAACACTTTTTTTATATGTCGTATATCATTTTTTAATAAAGATGAAATCTTTGTGCAATTGTACTATAATATAAACAAGTAAAACATATTTTATGCCACTAATTCTCTCTTCTCTTATTATAATAATATTTCTTAATTACGTGACTTACGTGACGTGAGAGAAAAGTCAATAAAATAATAAAAGAAAATAAAAAATAAATATACCTCACTCTAAACCCTAAATCCTATATCATTTACCCTAAAACACATATCATATACCCTAAATCCTATCTTTTTTTATATAATTTTTTTCTAAAAAAAATCACTAATTAACAAAGTCTAAAATAATATTTTCTAGTCAATAATTTTTTTTAAAAAAAATAAAAAATAAATATAGGATAGTCCGTCCCTCTTTTGACTTTTCTTCTATATACTTTCATTTGTTTAGTTATTTTCTATCTTTTTTATATACCTTTTTTGTAAAAAAAAATCACTAATAAATAAAGTCTAAAATACTATTTTCTAGTCAATAAAAAATTAAAAGAAAATAAAAAATAAATATACCCCACTCTAAACCTCTAAACCTCTAAACCTCACTCTAAACCCTAAACCCTATATCATATACCCTAAACCCTATATTTTTTTATATAACTTTTTATAAAAAAATATCACTAATAAACAAAGTTTAAAATATTATTTTCTAGTCAATAAAAAATTTAAAATAAAAATAAAAAATAATTATAGGGTAGTCCGTCCCTCTTTTGACTTTTCTTCTATATACTTTCATTTGTTTAGTTATTTTCTATCTTTTTTTATATACCTTTTTTGTAAAAAATATCACTACTAAACAAAGTCTAAAATATTATTTCCTAGTCAATAAAAAAATTAAAAGAAAATAAAAAATAAATATAGGGTAGTCCGTCCCTCTTTTCTTCTATACATTATATACTTTCATTTCATTAGTTTTTTTTTTCTATCTTTTTTTATATACCTTTTTGTAAAAAAAAAATTTCCTAAGAAAATAAGTCTAAAATATTATTTCATAGTCAATAAAAATTAAAAGAAAATAAAAAATAAATATAGGGACCAAATTGCAATTATGAAAAATTGGAGTAAACTGGTAATATAAAGTTCAGGGGCGAAATTGCAACACAATGAAAAAGGAAGAACATACCTGAAAAATAAAGCTGGCCGACAGTTGCTGGGCCAAGAATAGAAGCTGGTCGGCCAATGACAAGAGTGGCCAAGACAAGGCAGCACAAACAAGGTCGTTACCGAGAAAATAGGGTTAAGGGGGGCGACCGTGCGGCTAAAGGGGGCGATCGCGCCATTTGGGCGGAAGAAAGGGGCGATCTGGCGGCCAAAAGCGGGCGACCGCGCCTAAATCTTCGAACCGTTGGTTCGAAATCGAAACCATAAACAAACGATTCGGTTCCCGATTTACCTTTTCTGAAATCGAAATCGTCAGTTTCAAACCGAAATCGGATTTGGCCATCCCTATTCCTAAGTACGGTTATTTTGTCTCAAATTTGAGCGTAGGGAATGAAATTAACTTTGATTGGGAGTCAACACAGTTTTCCACACATGGCAATTTATTACTGCACCTATTACATGAGGCCCAAAGTGATAGGTTGGTCTTAACACTTGAGCCCAACTTGTTTTGGGCCTTATTCTCACCTACTAAATGATCGGTAAGCCCATTTTGACCCTTGCGTAAATTCCACGTCCGTTGACCATCTGATTGACCATCTTCCTCTCTCCGGTGCTGTTCATAACAGGCAAGAGCACTTCGCACACAGTTCCGAGTATGTGTAAAATATGACGATTAAGATATACGGCGACCATTTGTCTCAGCCGACGCGTGCTGTTCTTCTATTCTGCAAGTAAATTTTCAATTTATGTCTTTATTGAACTGATTTTTCTGCATTAATTTTCAGTAAATTGATTTTTTTTTATTGTTTGATTGATTGTTTGAAGGTTAAATGAGATTGATTATGAGGAAATCAAAATAGAAATATTCAAATTGCAACAACAATTCTCCCCTGAATATAAAGGTTAGTTTGTTGTATTGCTATTTGTTGCGTCAAATTTTGTAATTATGGAGCAATTTTACATTTGTCAAACCATATATTCGTGACATTGTTATTGTGATGACGCTTGTGTTGATTTTATGCATATTTACTATGTTCACCTTCTGCTATTTTCAAAATGTAATTGCAATGAACTTGTATTGATTTGTGAGGTTTCCTTTTTTATCAGTCCCAAAATAATTGTGCGTTTCTGAATACGGAAATAGTCTTAGTGTAATTTAACATAGTACAAACAGAATACAAACAGGTAAAGCACATGTGTTAAATAGTTTGAAAAGTCTGCGACACTTATTATTGGACAAATAGAGTATGAATTAATTGTCAACAGATTATGAGCTGTGAACTCTAGAGAATAGTTGCTTTTTGGGATCTGACTCGGTTTAGGATGATGATCTCTAATATGAAGCGTATCTGCTAGTACGACGGTCTGATGATAATGATCAGTACCCATATTCTGGAAACTTTTCATTACAGTGACTGACTACTTTAAAAACAAAAATAAGGGAGAGAGATGGCTCTGCAGGTTGAATGAAAGAGAGTTACAGTTCCGAAGTTTACATGGATTGTGTAATGAAGTCGAGAAAATGGACAAAGTGTTACACACTGTACTTTCTGGTAACCACTTTTCAGAAAATAATTTGCATTATGAGTCGTTGATGCTATTAAGCACCGAGAATAAGGTTAAAAAGATTTCATATTATCATTTCTTTTTATGTTGATTGATAAGAATAGTGATAAAGAAATCAGTGCTTAAATTGTAAGATCAATAGCAGATTCATCACAATAACTTCCCCTTTGATTTATACAGCAATCAACCCGTTCGGCAAAATTCCAACATTAGTTGATGGAAGCTTCAAGCTGTTTGAGAGGTACTTGAAGCTATTTGTTTCCGTATATTCTTTGTCTTCTTTGATTTGGTAAATATTGATTGCGAAACTAACATTGGTCTGTATGTTGATGAGTTGAAGTTCCCATGATCATATGAAGCTAAGGTCATATTACAAAATTTATTGTAAAATGAGCTAGATGAATTGCGCAGGTAGAGAAGTGCACTTTAATCATTTTCACCTGAAATCTGTAGCAGTTGTAACCTTTATTGGTGTTTTTGATTTATTGTAAGTTTTAGTTAAAGCCTTTTTTAGTTCTGACTAACTGTTTCTTGTTGTTAGTCTTTCCACATGATGGATTTGATTTTCTTGTGTAAGCATGGTTTTCTAGTGCACTCTTATATTTGGTACAACCTAATACTCCCTTTGTTACAAAATAAGAGTCACTTTTGACTTTACATAAAAGTTTTACGCAAACCAATTGAACAAGCAATTAGTGGTTACAAATGCTCCGATTGTTGGTCCCGCAAAAAACTTGTGGACACAAGTGATTCTAGCTTTACATAAAAGGAAAGGCGATAGTTGTTTTACAACATCTCAAAATGAAAAGTGGGAATCTTATTTTGTTACGGAGGGAGTATATATTTTCAGTCGTTTTGACATGGGTCCCTGAAATTCATTATGCAAGACGGAAAACCTTGTAATACTGTTGATTTGTTCATCCTATGATATATCTGTATTTACTAATATAACTGACCTAGTAATACAGTTCATTGGCTTTGCAGTCACGCAATTCTTATCTATCTTGCTTCTGCATTTCCTGGAGTTGCTGACCACTGGTAAGAAGGTTTCCTATTCTTTTACGTTAAGAAAGTTTCTTCTTCTCCTTCTTCTTCTTCAATCTATTTTAATGTCTAAGATGGAAAACCTTCACAAGGGCTCAAGACCCAACACTTAAATGTGGTAGGACTTTTATTTCACTCCCATATGCTTCAATTGCTATTTATGTAGGAATAGTCTTAATTTAGATGTGGTTGGACATGTTATTGCTTTTTCTCTAATAGCAGTAAACCTATATATTTGATTGAGCATGCATACAATGTTTTATGCTCAAATGCTCTGCTGCCAGTTACTATACAGAATAGGAAGCTGAATATGAGTATATTATGCATTAGGTGTTAGGGGTCCATACAATTTAATCTTCCCATTGAATAAACACTTTAAAACTATTAGGGGCCGTTTGGTAGGGGTCTTAGCACCGGATAGGATTAATTATCCCCTAACTTAAACGTTTGGTTGATAAATTGCAAGTTGGATTAACACTCCTGCTCTACTGGATTACCCTCTTATCCCCTCCTTATGTATCCCAAGGGAGGAGGTTGTTTAATTAGTGAGGGGATTAGAGAATGGGGGATAAAAAGTGATGCGGACAATACTGCCCTTGATATGTATCAACCCCACCCAGATTCATTATATCGTTACCCAGATTCCTTGTATATATCGTTCAACATGGCGATTAACTGCAGCCGCTACCCCCCTCCTCTACTGACGATGTCTCTTTCCGACTCCGGCTACCGCCTCCGACTCCGTCTACCGCCCCTCTACAACCGCTCCTTCTCCCTCTACAGCCGTCCTCTCTTCCCTTCGCCGGCTGCCAACTCCGACTTTGCCCCGCTGCTATTACCTTGTATCCTTCGTTCATGGTAGCCTTGTGTGCCCAACCTCATTATCTGGTGAAACCATGAACATCCGTTTGTCTCCAATACAATGGATATTACCTCTCATCATTGGGTTTTCATTCCAGACACATCATTTGAACAATTTTTAAAATATCTTAAGATAATAGTTTTCTTTATTTGGGCACCTGTTAAGTTGATTTCAAATCTTCAGAACACATGTTCATATCAATGGTAGAAGTATAATTGTACTGGTAGGTTTGTTCTGTGAAGAACTATTGATTAAGTGGGCCTTCGGGCTGTTTAACTATTCTACTTCAAGGCTGAAATAAAAGCTTGAATATGGGCTGGAGGAAAACTTGTAGGGTCATTTGATCAAATTAAAGTAATTTACATGGGTTTGTTTGGCACTGATTCAAGTGTGTTCATTCTAAAAATGTTATTCACAAAAGATTCTTGTTGATTGTTTCTTTTTGGCCAAAATATGTTTACCTCCCCAAAGTATCCCGCCAATCCCAGTTTGCGCCGCCCCCCTATGTAAAGTGGGTCTCGTTGGTGCTTTAATTTCTTTGGTGCTTTAATTTTAAATTCGTCCCATTTTGCCCCCTCCATCAAATATACGTTAAAAATCTTCCCAAGACATCTACGACGCATAGACTTAAACCTGCTCAAGATGCCGCTTGGGACAAGCCCTCTGGCTTGTTGATTGTTTCTTGGTAAATGTTAATTGAGAAAATATTATAGGGGTAATTTGGTCCTTAGCCCGCGATTCTCATGTTTTATGCTGGCTATACCAAACACAAAGACATTATTTTTAGTTTGGATTTTTAAGAACCCTCGTTGCTAATCCTTGGAGTAATAATCCCCTCACTATTAATATTTCCTAATCCTATCCAATTACCAAACGAGCCCTTAGAGACTGCCTTCTCAGTTGATGTAGGTCGGTAAAGGCAATCACCAACTCTCATCTAAAATAATGTCGAGATTTGCACTATTTTTCTTATTAATGTAAGTGCAAAAAGACCATTCAACTCTAAAGAGTTCAGAGTCCAAATAGATGCAGTGTGGCAGAAGAAGAGGATAGTCCTAATAAATTAATGCTTTAAAACAATTGGAGCCTGCCTTCTCAGTTAATGCAGGGAGATAGCTCCAATTATCACCTAAAATAATGATAATATTGCTGTTAGTTTATTTCAAACATAGGTTTGATAGGTCAACCCTAGTCTTAGAACACATATTTCTCTTTTAAATATCTTCTTATCTTCATTTTTTAACTATCGGGTTTCACCATCTCTCCACTTTTTCATTGTTTTCTCATCTCTCTCTCTCTGAGGAGTCCATGCGACGTTTCAAATAAGCCGCCCCCTTAATCATTTTGAGACTAAGGCTTTGTTGTTGTTGTTTGGAGACATGAGTGAGGCAAAAACAATTTGAGTGACTAAACTCGGACTCCACAGAAATATATTTACTATAACATTTTCTATATTTTAATTTGATATGTAGGCCACTTGAAATATTCAAACAACTTAGGCAGTATGACATCCTACCTTAGGTTCGTCCTGGAAAAGTACTCCCTTTGTACTAAAATAAGTCTATTATTCCGTTTTGGAACATCTCAATTACATCTCCCCTTCCTTCCTTTGAAATTTTTTCTTACCTAGTTGTCTTGCGGAGGAACCCTTAGGTTTTCTCCCTTGTAGAGTGTGAGACAAAAAAACTCATTGGTCCCACTGATTTGAAACTGTCAAAGGAATATTTTGAATATGTAGTTGGAAAAGCATAGAGATCACTTTTCTTCTTAAACTCATCTAACGTAAATAAGAGAAACTTATCTTGGGACAGAGAGACTGAGAGTACTAATATAAACTTTGTTAAGACATTGACTCTGGTGGGTACTCTCATGCTTTTTAGAAAATTTATTGTGACCTCTGACAAAATGGCTAGTCAACGTATACTTGCTCCTGCTACTCCCTTAAATATATGATATCTATGTTAGATATTTATATCACACACACATCACAATAGTTTCCACTTTCGGTGTCTGAGAATTGAATTAGATCAGCCCAATAGTTAGATGGATCCTTGTCTATCATTCGCTCTACCAGCCTACGAAAGGTGTTCACCTGACATGTGATACTATAAATTTGAAGTATGTCTAAGAGTAATGTGCATCAGAAAGTCAATGTACTCCCTAATCTGTTTCAAGATATATACTCCCTCCGTCCCACCAAAATAGATACTTTTAGTCAAAAGGGTGTAACTTTGACCAAGGGTTTATATAAAAAATAATGATCCTAATAAAAATTTAAAAATTATTATTGTATCACGATTGATAATACTTTCAATAATGATTTTTAGATTTTTATTAGGAACATTATTTTTTATATAAACCCTTGGTCAAAGTTACACCCTTTTGACTAAAAGTATCTATTTTGGTGGGACGGAGGGAGTATATATATACTTATTAACCCATCTCTTTTTTCTATATAGGTATCCTGCTGATTTGTCAAAACGAGCTGAGATCAACTCAGTGTTGGACTGGCATCACCAGAATACACGCTACTGTACAGGTTTATATTATCTAATTTATCTTTCAAGTTACTGTGAAAACCATTTCATATTCATGGCATCTAAATTTGATTGCATAACTTATCTCCAGAAGATGGGTGGTCTGGTGAAGAGCTTTTTATTTATTATGTGTTGTCAGTTACTCATTTCACATTGTTTGAGCATATCTAAGCAAAAATTTGTTACATGGAGACAATTTGCTTAAAGTCATAAGTTCTACACTTCTAATACTTGCTTCACCATTTAGCTGGTGATGTACCTTGGTCAATATAGCATTCATTTAAATAAGGATCTCCCATGAGCCTTATGAAGGGTTTATATTCATCCGATCCCATGTATGAGGGACATAATTGCTGATATTGGCAACTACTCCCTCCGTCCCAAAATGGAGTCCAAAAAAATTCAAATTAATTGTTATTGTTTGTGTTAAAAAATCGAAAATTAATTTATGCACTTTTTTGTTGTTGTTTGTGTTAAAATTCAGAGTACCAAACCCTTCGAAGTTCAAGTATTTTTTATTACCATGGTGAGTTGGAGTTATGAAGTGTTGTAGTTGGAGTTGGATTGTGCTATACTGGTTTCCTAGTAGGTTTTGACCACTAAATTCACCTCTTAGTAATTGTGGTAGACTCAATATCAACGGACAACAATCCTGGAATAGACGTAGGGGCAGAGCAATAAAATGCGGGCAAATAATAAAGGAGTATGTGAGTCAGCTAATTTGATCTCTCGCATTTGGTTGGACTGAGCAAAATGACCAAAAAGGCCTCAGGTACTCAGACTCCAAAGTCATTGGGTCAATTTTTTTTTTTGTATTGAGTTGGTGTCCTGGTGGTTTTTGATTTCCAAGCTCCTCCAAGTAGATACAGACATACAGTCTCTTGTATTTTATTGGGCCTTGGGGCTACCAAGTGTGTGTTCTTGTTTTTTATTGGGCCTTGGGGCTACCGAGTGTGTGCTTTTGTATGTCAAAGGTTGTTAATGAAGTATGATCACAACCTGTGGATGTAAATCCCTCTTGTTTTTGTTGTATGAACCTCTTTAAATCTTTTATTCCTACACGTAACTATTTTCTTATGTCACTTTTGTCCAAACAAATAAGTGTTGTAAATACTTACTCCCTCCCTCCCTAAATGAATGTCGAAAAAAGTTTCAAATTTGCTCTTGATCAAGAGCAAATTTGAAAAAAAAAATCGACATTCATTTTGGGACCGAGGGAGTAAAATCCTAGTGGAGCAGAGGAAGTATTAATGTATCCATCTCTAATGGGATTTTTTTTCCCTCATTAGATATTGTTCGTCATTCTGCAATCTTCCCTGCATATGGCTATCCATCATCTCCACGAGTAGCTGCCAAAGCAGAGAAAATTGTCATAAGATCTCTGGCACAAATCGAATCCTTTTGGCTCAAAGAGAGTGGGCGATTTTTGCTGGGAAGGATGCAACCATCCATAGCTGATCTCAGTTTAGTATGTGAAATCATGGCATTGGAGGTAAATAACTACAAGTATTAGCATTGTTACTTCTCTTAGCCATTTCTTTTCTTCAAAAAAAAATTAGAAAAACATACATTTAGATATAAGCTACGCAAAAGAAAATTACTTTCGGGATCATCTTATGCAGTCTTATCTGTGGAAGATCAGAAGAATAGCTACACTGGACTTTAAAAACTTAAAAACCAAAATTCCTGCCATTGGTGGAAAAAAGGCTGCCCCTCAAAACCATTTCCTTAGAACATGCCTTGTCCCTCCTCTTTTGCCATAAAAAATGGCCTCAGGATCACTGGTGAAGCTACATTTGCGGCATGATGGTCATTTGACCCCCTTCAGTTTTGGAGAATATCAATTCAGTACCTCAAGTTTTTAAGAAAATGACTTTTTACTGCTAAAATGATGGATTCGTACATTTCCGTCCCGTTATGAATTTCCAAAATTTCACTTGATAAAGACCCCTTTTATGCTGAATTTGGATACTTGAAACAACCTGGACCCCCATTCTGAAACTTTATGGCTCCGCCACTGCTCAGGATTGGCTACATTGGACTTAATACACAATACTGATTTTCACTAAACATTTGGAGGTGGTGTAACTAACTTGTAAGAGACTCTGCCTTGTACAGATTCTGGATGAGGAGGATAGAGATCGGATATTAAGCCCACACAAAAAAGTCTTGCGATGGATTGCGGATACGAAGAATGCGACTCAACCTCATTTCGATGAAGTCCATGCTGCACAATGTGAAGCTAAAGAAAGGTTTCGAAACATGAGGGCTGAAAGAGCAACGAGCAAGGCTGATCTTGGGAGGAAGGCAAATCCGCACTCGAAGATGTGATTTCAGAGAGGAAATCTCTACAAGAGATGCTGCAGATCAGTGTCTGGAAAAATAAAATAAAAAATAGAAAATGCTAATCAGCGTTGGCATTTGTAAAGAAGTCAACATCCTCAAGTTAAGGCAGAAATCGTGCCAAAATTTTGGCATGACCTCTCCTGACTCGCTTGCGCGAGGGGCCTTAGCTTTTGGCGTTGGCCAAGTTGTGGCTGGCACGGTGCATACGTTGAGGGTATGGTGACACGGTGTCACATTGAACCTTCGGGTATGTTTTTTATACGTCAAAGTCAAGGCTGAAAAGCTAAGACTTCGGGTCGGGAACGACCTTCGGTCTCAACTTTTAAGTTTGACTTGTGAGGGAGACCGACGTAAAAAAACATACACTTGGGCTTTATGACACGTACTAAGCCAAAAACCAACCGGGGTCTTGGACGAAGTGTGACACAAAGAGTGCATGGATTACACGGGCTAGGATGGGCTGTTTGGGACGACCCCGTGCGCGCTCTAAAGGTGTCTGGCAGACCAATCAAGTTGCAACTGAACGGTCATCCCGGGTTACGGGTCATAGTGTGCAGTGTACCGAGGCATCAAGTGCGCGTAGCGTGCGGTGTACCGAGGCAGCAGTGCAAGTAGTGTGCGGCCACTAAATTCTTTTCTGAGCAAAACAGAGATTTTCAGAATGTGTTTTAAAGAATTTATGCGCAGTTCAAATATAGCATGAAAATCAAATATGAACGGAAATGCATGAACATGTTATGATTTTGGATGAAAATGCAACATTTTTTTGCAAACCGTTTGATTTTTTTTTTCGAACAACACACGCACACAAAAACGAGGAAGGGTAAACGAAAGTTAGACCCACATAATGCTTTTTGAAAACGACGGCAGTTTTGAAAAAGTATCCTTGTCCCCAGCAGAGTCGCCAACTGAAATTACCCGGATCGCGCGCGGAAAACGCGACGAGCGGTCCTTTCGCGAACTTGGGACCTCGTTTCGGGAAGGAGAGAGGAGTCGGCACGCGGTTTTGTATTTTGAGCCCAAACGTTGAGAATGGCTGTTGCTTGAAAAAGGGGGGGGTCATTTTAATTGGTAGCCAAAACTTGGAAAAGGCTTTGAAAATGTGACGTTTTGTATTATGAGCCCAAAATCTCTACGATATTCATGCTAAGCAACGAGCAAGGCTGATCTTGGGAGGAAGGCAAATCCGCACTCGAAGATGTGATTTCAGAGAGGAAATCTCTACAAGAGATGCTGCACTGCAGATCAGTGTCTGGAAAAATAAAATAAAAAATAGAAAATGCTAATTAGCGTTGGCATTTGTAAAGAAGGCAGCTTGTGACTACGATATTCATGTACAGTACTTACGATTCTTCTCTTGGATAGTATATTTTAAAAACTGATTATGAAAGATAAATATCAAAAATGACCTTTATGATATGTATCTCGATATAATAAATGCACAAAAGAGATAAATGTTGTTATTGTAAAAACAACACAAATAACAACTTCTAAGAATCACTTTTAGGAAAAGCTGGGTCATAGTTGCTTCTACGAAAATACAGTTTTTTGCGTTTTAACAGCTTAAAATCATAATTACTATTGTTATCCAAACGTTATTAAAAGTGATTTTGAGCTTCAAAATGATTATAAGCCACAAAAAAGCACTCCTAAACTCACACTATTAGTACTTCCTCTTTTCCATTTAATTTAGTAAGTGTCGCGTTTTTCTTATTAGGACATCCTAAAATTAGTGTTGTATGATATAATAAATGTACAAATTACAAAACCTATTTTTAAGAAAGTTTTACAAGTCAATTACACACTTATAATTATTACGACGGAGGATATTTTCAATGTTAAGTTACTAATGTGCAAAAAACGTATGGAATTTTAAACCCTTCAACCACATGAGCAAGGGCTTCTACTCTAATCTAATAGTATTCGATAGTTCCTGCCAATCGACCAACATATGCAACTATTTTCATTTTTTTTACGAATATACTTCTCGTTAGTGTCAGATATGTGCAATGTACTTTCACATTCATTTTCAAATAATGCAACAAACTTCATTTTTTTCTAACGGTGGCGATGACATGCAATGTACTCGTTAGTGTCAGATACGTGTAACGTACTTTCACATTCGTTTTCAAATAATGCAACGAACTTCATTTTTTACTAACGGTGTCAAAAACAAACTAATGGTGGCGATGACATGTCATTGCCACGTCTGAGCCATGTCATCAAATTCAATGTGAGTGCTGACTTGGACATTAGTTTTTTTAACGTTGCCTGTAAAAATAAAAGTTTTTTTCATTATTTGATAATAAGTGAAAAAATATGTTGCATATATCAGTCACAAACAAGTAAATTGTATTATTAGAAAACTAGAGTTAAGTAAGTTGCATAAATTAATAATTTTACCATTCCCAAATAGATTTTTTTTTTATAGAAGGTTTAAGGTTTGAAAAATACCGTTTATCTTTGGGTAGAATTTAAATAAAAGTATACTCCCTCTGTCCCATAAATAACTTCACTTTTTGTCAAAACAGGTGTCTCGTTTAAAGCTTCACCTCTCCTAAAATGACAAAGATTCTTTACTATTCCACTCACTCATTCTCTCTCCTATTTTACTATTACACTCATGACATTTTTCAAATTTACTATTTCCTCATCTCATTCTCTCTCCTATTTTACTATTACACTCACAACATTTTTTCCACTCATCAATTTTCTTAATTTGCGTGTCCGCTCCAAAAGGGTGAAGCAATTATCAGGACGGAGGGAGTATAGTTTTGGGTCATATCGATGTTTCAAATTTGGTAATTCAGGACCTGAAATGCCACATCCGGCCCATGAATGGTCCAAATTTTATCCACTCTATTGGACTTTTCATTGCTGCCCATTGTCGAATCGTCGCATCTTTTCCTCGGCCCATCATAGCTCCGGGTCGGGTGCTTTACTTCCTGGCGCCACGACGACCAACCGTTGACTCTCTCTCTCAGTGAAGATCACAATTCACAAGTTCTTGTGCGTGTTTGTGTGTGAGAGAGAATGGCGCTTAAGGTGTACGCAGATCGGATGTCCCAACCATCCCGTGCCGTTCTTCTATTCTGCAGGTGAAAATCTTTCAACACCGTCACGAATTCCTAAAAGAGAATTTTAATTTCATTTTGATGAATGCTCCCGTCTGTTGTTTTTTTTAATTATTCTCGAATTCAGTTAATTTGTCTTAATATTAGTATATAAATTGGTTTGGAGAATAAATTGTGTGCTGTTTTGGTAAATTTTGATATCGATAGGCTAAATGGAATAGATTTTGAGGAGATCAAGATAGACCTTGCGAAACGCCAGCAATTCACTCCTGAATATAAAGGTTGGTTGGATTTGTTCATCTGTTATAATTGTTGCTTTTTGTTATAGTAATGATTTTTGTATTTATTATTATTTTTTTTCCAACAACCTTTTTACACCATGACATATGAGATTCAGGTTAGCCGACTCCAAATTATTTTGGGACGAAGGCTTTGTTGTTGTTGTAATGATTTTGTATTTAATTCATGCATTTCTGCACACTTTGTTTCACTACAAGGAACACACTTTAACTAGAGCATTGAGTAATTTTGTTTGACACACACTCACACACCTGCTAAAAAAGTAAAGATGGTTAAATTTAATTTGTATCCTATTTTGCCACCACCATAATCACTATGCTTCCTTTTAACGGGGATGCTAAGTTAAACTAAGAGAGTAGTATGCTGCAGTTTATGCGGATAAACGGTAGTCGAAGAAAGGGCAAAACATTGGGGTTAGTTTACTCTAATAGTCTATAAAAAGGCAAATAGAATAACTCATTTCTTTCTTTTTGGTAAACCATATTCATATCTATCTCCCTCAAAATGTATGGTGTGACACTAACACCTTGGGAACAAGAACACGCTAATTCATCACATAAGGATAGCATGCTAAAGTTCTTTACATCCTCCCACTTGGTTTTCTGCAGTAATAAATCCCATGAGTAAAGTTCCGTCAATAGTTGATGGAAGATTCAAGCTGTTTGAGAGGTACTGCTTCCTTTTTTCTTTTCTTCCCCCCCCCCCCCTCCTCACCTTTATGTCTATCTTAGTGTTCAATTGCAATATGTGTACTCCTAGTTTTTTTTTTTCCAAATTACACCATTTCAAATACAACTTATGGGAGGAGGTTCGAACCCTTGCCAAAGGCAAGGGCCTATGCCATTGGGCCAATGGCTTATCGGCGTGTACTCCTAGTTCTATGTGCTGTTGATGGTTTGTAGTGCCTAGATTTGTTGTCTATGGACATTAGGCCATATCAATTTGATGCTGGTCTATTGTTGCACTCATCCAACTGTCAGTCGATATCAATTGGTGGTTGGATGATAATGCATTTTCTGATCTGGAATTCATGCAACTTCTGATCTTCAGTGATTGTTATGCGAGATCATATTGAATGTCTTTCGAGTAGTTTATCGCTGTTAATTATCCTTTAACGAATTGATAGAGCCAGTGACTTTTGAGCTTTTAAGCACCAGTGTAGGACCTTTATCTGATACTTCTAGAGTTCTAGTGAGGCTACTAGATTTTGCTACTTTGCACAGTTTTATGCTAGGCCGTCTTTACTAAGCTGTTTAGCATCTTTTCATGTGTGTCCCTTATTGAATCTATACATAGTTTCTCCTCCAACTCCTTGTGAACTGAATACTGTTTCCCGTGTGCTTCAAAGTTAGCTACATTCGTGTTACATATCTATTTTTCCTACTCTGATTACTTCTGTGAAATTTTTGATGCATTTGCAGCCACGCAATTTTGAGCTATCTTGCTTGTGCATTTCCTGGAGTTGCAGATCACTGGTGAGACAAATTTTAATTTTTTATCTGCTCAGATATTCAAAATTTCTTTTCCCGGCTACTTCAATTTCTGTGTCCAGAAGCGTGGAACATAGGAGGTTGTATATAGTATATGTATATGCACTTCATACACACACCTCTGTCAAGCTTTAGGACTGATGAGCAAGTTTAGAGGGATGTTTTTGTTAGTTGTGGTAACATGATATGCATGGGCACAAACTTCCTGCTCTGGAACCATCTATTTTAAGGTGGTGTGATACAAATCAGTCTTTGCATCTCTTTATGCGTTCCCTTTTCTTCTGTTCCTTTCTTTTAAAAAAAAAAGAAAAAAAGATTTTAGTTATTTATTTATTGTTTATGCTCACAACTCTATGCTTAGGAAACTACCTGATCTCCCTTAGGGAATGGGTGGTTCTAAACCAAGCTAGTGCCATATGATCATTCACTTGTGCATATGATGTTTTCTGATTGTCTTGGCTCCTATAGATTGACATTCTATCTTTTCCCATCAAATATTTGGTGAATAAATTAGTTTAATCATAGACAACTTGTTAGGGGCGGTCAGGGCCAGATTATCTCGGAGGCTTCACCAACCATAGAATTTGATATTCCTAATGAGCAGACATATGTATTGAAGATGTTTTTCATCCTTTTATCTTCTTAGGTATCCTTCTGATCTAGCTAAAAGAGCCCAGATCAATTCAGTGTTAGACTGGCATCATTCAAATTTACGGCAAGGCTCAGGTGCTAGCTTGTTCTTTATTTATGCTTTTGATATTTCTAACTAAGCCTTGTGAATTTTCTCTGCGAGCTTATCCGGTACCACCGAAGATTAAAGTTCCATCAAGAGGTTTAATTCTCTATTTTCTACACTGCTGTTGTAAAAGGAGATATTTTGTTTAAGCTTGTTTTTGCTGTGCGCCTTGCATGACCGTCTTATAATTCATCGTTTTGCAATTTCATTTGTCACTTTCACTTCAAGAGTAACAGTTACTACAGTAACTCCCTTATAAGAAGACGAGTTGTCTAATAAGCAAAATTCCACTTTCACTTAATTAGCAAGTTCATGCTTAGCTATGCCACTCATTTGCTTCATTTTTGAGAAAAGTAGTAGGGAGACATTGTTGGGACATTTAATTGTAGGAGTGGAGATTGAAAATGAATTATTTTGCTGTCTGTGGACATCTGTATATGGTGCAAAATAACAGAAGTTTATCATCATTCTGACTTGAGTAAAAAATTGATTTATGAACTTATAATAATTCACGTGCTGCAGCTCTTCAATGAAGAATGTGAGTTTGATAATGAACCAATTATCAGAAAGGCCTAAACACTGAAGCCAAGAGTAGATGGCTTTCCCCCGATTGTTTAAAAGTTGCTTGTATGTCACAAATACAACTGTTTTGATATTGTGGTCTTTCATCCTTCCTGGAATTTTATTGAGTTAGACGTTTGAATTGATTTCAATTATAGTGACATTGTATATCCATGTTTTCTGAAAGATGGAATGCTGCTGTTGAGGCTCACCTCATGGTCGGTCTGAACAAACTTCAGATTTGTGATGACTGTTGTTGAAACAGCGGGACCATTGATTATATTTTCATTATTCCTCCATTTTCCTTACAGTGTTTCTTTAATGATGCTTTTCTTTTCAGTAACATATATTGGCAATACTGTACTGGCACCTTTAACTGGCCGCCCATCATCCCCTCAAGAAGCTGCTGAAGGAGCGAAACTCCTCCATAAATCTCTGGATAAAATTGAATCCTATTGGCTCAAAGGGAACGGTAAATTTTTGGTGGGGAACTCTCAACCATCCATAGCAGATCTCAGTTTAGTATGTGAAGTTATGCAACTGGAGGTATGTAATTATGATTATGATTGCTGTATCATTTCCTTGCATCTATAAAAACAATACTCCATAGAACATGCCTTTTAGATAGGGCTGAGCAAAAAAAACCGACGGACCGGACCGATAGAACCGGACCAGACCAATGAAAACCGGACCAATCCAATAGAATTGGTTTGGTTCTGGTCCCAAATTTATATGGAACCGATTATTTGGGTTGGTCCTGGTTTTTGAAAAAATATATATGGTCCTGGACCGAATCCGGACCGATCCGATTATGTATATTATATATATATATATATATATATATATATATATATATATATATATATATATATATATATATATATATATATATATATATATATATATATTTATTCATAATTAGTGCACTTGCATCTCTTTGATTTCATGTAATGTAATCGTACTATATTTTTTATTTGAACTTTGTTCCTCTATTTCAGTTAAGTTGTTGTATGTCGGAATATTTTTATTTGAACTTTGTTTATGTAATCAGACATCGTCCTATATTTTGGTTTCGTGAAAAAATAGTTGTTTAGAAAAATATATAGTAGAGTAACTTGTGGAACCGGACATGGACCGAACCATTGGAACCGGACCAATGTGACTGGTCCTGTAATGTAATGGTCTGGTCTTGGTCCTGAATTTAATACGACATCAAATAAACTACAAGAAAACAGATTATCACTGTTCTAAACATAGAAACTACCTGGATTCAAGTGTTTTCTTCTTGTTTGTCATCTAGTCTTGTTCGTTTTTCCTTTCCTTATGTTCCCCGGAGAATAAAATGAAATAAAAATGAATAAATTAAAAGATCATCACTGTTCTAAACATAGAAACTGGACCAGGTAAGTAATAAATTCCATTCTGTGCAGCTTCTGGATGAGAAGGATCGAGATCAGTTCTTAACCCCACACAAGAAAGTCATGCAGTGGGTCGAGGATACAAAGACTGCAACTTGGCCCCATTTTGATGAAATCCACGGGATTCTGTTTAGAGCCAAAGCGAGGTTTCAAGAGCGAAGGACTAAGCAGCCAATTTTCAACATCGAGCCTGGGAAAGTGACTGAATTGCGCTCAAAGATATGAAAACATAACATGATACTTTACCTGTATGTAATATTTTCAAGTTCTTCTCTGTCAAAGAATGAATTCACACATGTTCTGTTTTAACTCTCAAATGAGCTGTTTCAAGAATGTGAAATCATGTTTTACCGAAAGTTAGACTATTTAAAAAATGTGACCGTAATCTCAACCCGCTACGTAGACATCACACATTAACCCACTAATCATCTTCTTGATTGTGTTAATCACAACCTATTATACGCCTTCAAAAGTCTAATGGATGATTTGATGTTCAGTAATATTTGTATGTGCACGTGCCTTCTATATACTCCCTCCGTCCCAAAATGTTTGTCCAATTTGACTTTTTTGTTGAACTTTGATCACAAATATATGACAATTTAATTATGTTCATGAAATTTTAAAAATTCCTATTGATTCACCATTAATAATATTATCAACAACAACTTTTAAAATTTCATGAACATGATTAATCTCTCATAAATTTGTGATCAAAGTTCAACAAAATAGTCAATTGGGATAAACATTTTGGGACGGAGGAAGTATTACACTAAATTCCCACGTATTTTCGATGTGAGATGGGAGATATTACACAGATAATAGGATTTCCACATACCCTCTCCTAGTGATTTGGTGATAAGGGTTTCCTAGCTCCTACTGACGTTCCTTATTCCTTTTTCTTTTCTCATTAGCTTTCCTATTCGGGAAAGGAATGGATTTTAAACCCACTATATAATGATATTGAAGTCCCATGTATCCCACATCAACTTGGAGAATAAAAATGATCCATTATATAAGGTTGGTTAACCTCACCTCTTAACAAGGCCTTTTAAGGGGATGAGGACCCAATTCTAACATGGTATCAGAGCTGACCCAAGTTGATGTTGGGCTTAAGTTAACCCGTGTTGGGTGCCCGTGTTGGGTTTAAAGTCCACGTGTAATGCCAAGTTACCGGCCTATGGCCTTTTAAGGGGATGAGGACCCAATTCTAACAATTGAACGTGAGGGGGCGTGTTGAAGTCCCATGTATCCCACATCAACTTGGAGAATAAAAATGATCCACTATATAAGGTTGGCCTTTTAAGGGGATGAGGACCCAATTCTAACAATTGAAGACTCTTTTCTGAAAAAATATTCACCATCTAGATTTTTCCCATTGACGTGCAACATCCAAAACTATGAAGAACACTAAAGAAATTGAAATCAAAGAAGGAGAAATCGTCGGAGTACAAGGACAAATTACAGAAGAAGATTTGGAACTTTGCCTCGGCTCAAAGTATACCGCAAAAGTTGCAAACTTTTCCGGCAGCCGGAAAAGAAAATTGCAACTAGGACATGGAGATGTTAGTGGACGTAGTAGAAAAATTGGAAAAGATACGGAAACAATTTCTTCTGACTCGGACCAGAGTAGCCAAAGTTCAACCGAGTCAACTTTGTTTGAAAAATCAGGTTTCGTGGGTTGCAAGCAAGATGAAAAATCTGATATCATAGCTCAAAAGCTCAAGAAATTCAGCTTTTACACGCCGGAAGAAGAAGAAATAGAGAGGGTTTCACAAGTTTCGACAAAGTTGAAGCTTTATGAAGATCCATGGAAGATTAAGAAAGTGTTATGGCAAAGCGAAAGCGACACTTTTCATCGATTAATTTTGGGAAAAGAAGTGGTCGAACGATTTGTTCTACCATTGATCAAGATTGATGAAAAGATATTGGAGAATAATGGAAAAGAATTTAAGGTGTGGGATTATGATACCAAAACTGAACATGTATTGAAGCTTGAAAAATGGCCTGTTAATTATGTTTTTACCAATTGGAAAACTGAGTTTGTGAAGAGGAGAGGATTGAAGAGTGGATATGAGATTGGAATGTTCTGGAATACTGCAGAAGATAGATTTTGGTTTAGGGTTGTTTCTACTAGCCTCCGCAGGCTCCATCAAAGCCTGTGGCGGAGGCTAGTGGCAGCGCGAGATCATGCAGCGCGCAAACGTTACAAAGATACAAGTAATGATTAGTCCATAAAGTGTTTTTTTTTTCTTTTTTGACAGAGAGAATTTTTTCTCTCTGAGTAGAGATATAGTTATAGTTTGATGGTAGTAATTTATTTCTTTTCTCATTGTTGAATTTTAGATAAATGAAATTTTAGCAATCTGATAAATTGTGTTATTTAATACTCCCTCCGTTCCATTTCAAGCTTCACTTTTTGCCAAAATGGATATCCCGTTAAAAGCTTCGTCTTTTCTAAAATGGCAAAGAATCTTTACTATTTCACCCACTATTTCTCTCTCATATTTCACTATTATACTCACAACACTTTTCAAATTTACTATTTCCTCCACTCATTCTCTCTCTTATTTTACTTTTACACTCACAACATTTTTTTCACTTACCTTTTTCCTTAATTTGCATGCGTGGCCAAAAGTGTGAAGCATGAAGTGGGACAAAGGGAGTATATTCATTATAATTCTTTGCATATACTTATATAGCTAGGGGTTTTCTATTATTTGTGTCTTCTTTTAGCTCATTTTACCCGTACTTGGGGATAGACGTGATCATTCGGGTACGATTTCCGATTTCAAACCGTCGGTTCTCGGTTACGTGGAAAGGCGAATCGTGTAATTCCGGTTCACGGTTTCAACCGCCGATTCACGGTTCCGATTCCGATTCCAATTTATTTTTTTTTATTTTTTTTCAATGTAGCTGAAATTAGTTAAATAATTAATAGAATTTCAAAATTAATTAGATTTGTAAAAAAAAACATTTAAAAATTAGATTTTATAAGAAAATGTTAGTTTTTTTAACGAATTTGGTTTATTATTTTAACGAATTCAGTTAGTTGATTAACTAATTAATAACAAAAAACTAGTTCTTACACAATTTCAAAGTCACAATTCCACGGCTCACAGTTTTGGGCCGATTCTCGATTTCAGAACCGCCGGTTCCCAGTTTTGAATATGGTGGACCCGTATTTGAATTATGTACCCACCGGTTACGGTTTCCACAGTTATCGGTTTTTCTACGGTTCCGATTTTAGCAGTTTTCGATTTTATCTGCCAGTTCTCCTGACTCCAATTATTTTTGAGCATGTCTACTTTGGGAGACACTGTACTTTTATGATCCCATATTGGTCTACATTAAAAGATCATCACTGTTGTTAACTTGTTATTACCCTTTAGATTTTTAAGTCTTTTAGTTCTTGTTTGTTTTTCCTTTTGTAGGTACCAAAAAAAAAAAAGAAGTAAAAAAGATCATCACTGTTCTAATCCTAGAAACAAAGGGAATATTAGGGGAACAAATGAAATTTATAAGAAGAAAATACAAAATGAGGTAACGATATTTTATTAGTTGAAACGATTGTAAAACCGTTACACTCTAATTATAAGCGCCTATAAAATCATTACACATAATAATTTGAACCAATTTTTGTGATATTTTTTATTAGTGTTGCCACCCTGACTGCCAGGGGCGGATTTAGTGTATTAGATGGGGTGCATGTGCACCCGATCAAGTTCTATTTCTAGTTAAAAAAATTATAAAAAATGTACACTACTTATTAAGTGCACCCGCAGATAAGATTACTTAATTTCCCCATTTGCTATTGACATATCTTATGATTAGTTCAGTTGATAAATTGTTATAGTTTATCACTAAGAATCAAGTTTCAAATCCTACTAGCTACAAAAAAAAAAATCATATTATTTTTAGCCTCTAATACGAGAAATACACTCTTTTTCAAAATCTTACTTATATTCTTTTATCATCATAACTAGTTTTTATTTATTATTCTAGTTAAACTTTTTACCTCTATTATGACAAATGTTTTTTTCTTTTAAATATTCTTATTTTGGATTCTTTTGCTCATAATTTTAACTAATATAAATGAATTTTATTTATTAATTTTTTCATCGTTTATTGTTCGTAAAATAAGTAAGTTCGAAACATATAAGAAAAAAATTACAATATTAACTTCAAGAAATGCTTCCAAAATGATGTCATCTAAACAACAATAATGTAAATATCATTTTTGTTTACTTTTTCATGACATAAACTTACTATTTCCAAGTAAACAATAAGAAGAAAACGGTGGGTTAAAAATTAGCATATGTTAATAATTAACTTATGTTTTAAGCTATGTATTATAATTTACTCGCGTTTGAAAAAAAATAGTTTGTACTTTTATAGTGTAAATTGTGCACCTGCTGTTAAAACATCCTAGATCCGCCACCGCTGACTGCTTCGGGTTCATCCAGCGATTTACCTTCCCCAGCACTCTGAGGGGTCGGAGCCTGGGGGTCCAGGATTAGTCCGACGTAAGTTGGGAAGTACTCCCTCCGTCCCACGTGATAGTGGACTAACTTTTTGGGTGTAGGAATTAAGGAAAAGTGATGTAAGAAAGAGAAAAAGTTAAATGTTGTGAGTATGAAAAATTAAATAGGAGAGAGAATAAGTGGGAGGAATAGTGAGGAAAGAGAATGTTGTGAGTGTAAAAGTGAAGTAGGAGAGAGAATGAGTGGGTGAAATAGTGAATATTCTTTGCCATTTTGGGAAGTTTGTATTCACGTGGGACGAACCAAAATAGAAATAAGTTTGCATTCACGTAGGACGGAGGGAGTATATATTAAAAAAAAAAAAAACAAAAACAAAAAACAAACATATCAAACATATGATACCGTACTTCTATGCACATGCATGGCTGTCCCTAGAATTGTGTGGGCCTGAAACGAAGTTCAAGTAAGGGCCCCTAACTAATTGAATTAAATTTGTGCCAATATAATATTTGTCCTTGTACTTGGACGATTTCTCCTTCTTCTTCGATTTCAATTTCTTTGTGAGCTTTTGCTTATTAGGGATGGTAAAACTTAGTTTTAACTTGTTAGCTGCTAAGCTTTGAAATAAGCACGTATAATATTGATGAGCCGGTCTCTCTAAATCGGGCCTAAAATCACTCTGGTTTAAATCAAACTAAATAACGTGGAACTTTTATACCGAGTCACTTTTAGTACGCGTTGACTGCGGTTTCATACTAGACTCCTGGTTCCAATCAAGCTTGTTGAGCATAATTTCGTACGAGTTCTGACATCAGCTGGCAGGCTTGTCCCTGTCGCATTAACTGAAGGCCCGGGCGCCCATCACGCGCGTTGAGGCGCCGCATCAGCTGTCGCCCGCCCCTGTCATCCTCATCCAATCAGAGACATCATCTACGATACTTTATTGTACTATCCAAACAGGGCGTGTCTGTTGGGTTTCGAGGGTCCATGCGCAGCGGAATAATGCAATAACTCGAAAAATCCTAAGCCCTAGAATCCGTTCTAGATGATTAATTAAGAAAGATGAAATAGAAATACCAACCTTGAGTGCTTTTGTCGTTGATAAACGTGACCCAACTCCAGATTGACGATCTTGAGAATCCTTGATGAACGATTGTTGAATCACGAACAAATGATCTTGAAGAGCGAAGATCCTCTATGAGTATCCACGCGATGAACGAACCCTAGAACTCTTCTAGGAGGATTGCTAGATCCCTCGATTGAAACTCCTTTCAATCTATGAAGTGTTATGGAATTGGTGTGATGATTTCAATTCACAATTGAAAAATCTCTCAATTTTGTGTTTCTATAAACTCAAAATTCGTGACTGGCTGCTAGGGTTGAAGAGGGATACTATTTATACTTTATAAATATTATTCCCTATTAAAAACCCTAAGCAAATTCGGTTTCAGCGTTACAGCGTACGTGGGCGGTCGCCCGCGAGGCTGGCGGTCGCCCATGTGAACAGCGCCTAATCCCCTTATACGAAAACCAACATGGGCGGTCGCCCATAAGGGCAAGGGCGGTCGCCCATCAAGACAGTCTCCAATGCCTTGTTTTCGAATAAACATGTGCGGTCGCCCATGACCTTTTGAGCGGTCGCCCAAGTCAACCATTGACTTGTGGGCGGTCGCCCATGGCCACTTGGGCGGTCGCCCAACACACCAGAATCCATAATTTCATTTTTGACAATTCGTTCGATGCGTGTGACCCCATAGGACTATACTATGTTGGCAATGAGTCCGATCACATCGATCCTCATAAGACATGAGCGGACTCTAGCAAGCCATCATGCCTACCCAAATAGTATAATATCAAGTTCGATTTTCCTACATAGAACATATCACAATCCCATTGTCACACGATGTTATATTGAACATGAGTCATGGTCCACGTCAACTCATATTGTTCAATGCTTTCTCGTTACCAAGTAAATTGATTAATCGAATGATATTAATCACATTAATTCATTCGGGCATGGCCATACGCACTACATCAATCTTACTTACGAGTGGCCTAGCAAACATCTCTCTTTACGAGGGACAATTTTCCATCTTGACTTATCATTCTTCCCAACAAGAATCATACCATGCCAATGATAGCCCTTATTGTCATCCGGTTAAAGACAACGTTAAACTATATCAAACATGATATTCATCGAGCGGAAGACGATGATAATCTCAGGTCAAAGGATATCAATGATATGACTATATGAGATTTAATTATGACATATGACCATGACATAAATCTCATAATGGGTCAAGTCCAGTACCTTGTTCTCTAACAAGTACCCATGAATCTAATGTGCATCTCCATGCATATAATCATCACATGATTATCCATTAGACTTCATACTAGTACTTCATAAGTACTAGGGACACGATTATTATAACTAAACATGCAAACACATATAATAATCAAAGAAATAATCTCTTATATAAATAAACAATGACATTACATAAAGGTCTATCTCTATAGGCCTAGGGCACTAACACCTACAGTCTCCCACTTGCACTAGGCCCAATCATTCATGTATCTTATACCCATGGACCTAACATGACCATCATGTTTAGCTTGTGGTAAAGGCTTGGTGAGAGGGTCCGAGATGTTGTCATCCGTTGGTACCTTGCATATCTTGACGTCCTCCCTTTCACAGATTTCTCGAATGAGGTGGAAACGTCTCAAAATGTGTTTGGATCGCTGATGTGACCTTGGTTCTTTTGCTTGGGCAATAGCACCATTATTGTCAGCTGAAAATTTCCTCCATCGGGTTAGTGATGCTCGAACGACTTCTAAGTCACTAACGAACTTCTTGATCCAAAACCGCCTCCTTAGCCGCATCCGACGCCGCTATGTATTCGGCTTCGTTGTAGAATCGAACAAGGTTTCTCGCTTGGAACTCTTCCAACAAACACCACCTCCATTTAGCATAAACACAAAACCAGATCGCGATCTATAGTCATCTTTGTCGGTTTGGAAGCTTGCATCTGTGTAACCCTTTACAACCAGATCATCTTCCATTCCTCCAAATACCAAGAATACATCCTTAGTCCTTCTCAAGTACTTAAGGATATTCTTGACTGCTATCCAATGGTTCTCACCAGGATCAGATTGGTATCTACTCGTTGCGCTTAGAGCATACGAGACATCGGGTCTGGTACATAACATGGCATACATGATAGACCCAATTGCCGAATCATATGGTATATCACTCATCCTCTTTCGCTCATCATTTGTCTTAGGACAATGAGTCTTGTTAAGAGTAATGCGATGTCCCATTGGCAAGTTCCCTCTCTTAGAATTTTCCATGCGGAATCTTCTAAGGACCTTGTCAATATATGTACTCTGACTCAAACCAATCATCCTTCTTGATCTATCTCTATAGATCTTGATACCAAGGATATAAGCCGCTTCACCCATATCTTTCATTGAGAAACATTTTCCTAACCAGGACTTTACAGTCTCAAGTGCAGGAACATTGTTTCCAATGAGTAAGATGTCATCGACATACAACACCAGAAATAGCACTATGCTCCCACTTATCTTCTTGTATACACAAGGTTCATCTTCATTTTTGATGAAGCCAAACTCTTTGACTGATTCATCAAAACGTAGATTCCAGCTCCGGGAAGCTTGCTTCAATCCATAAATGGATCTCTGCAACTTACACACTTTGTTAGAATCCTTTGGATCGACAAACCCTTCAGGCTGTATCATGTATACATCCTCAAGTAGGTTTCCGTTAAGAAACACTGTTTTGACGTCCATTTTCCATATCTCATAGTCGTAATATGCGGCTATGGCAATTAGGATTCTAATAGACTTAAGCATTGCTACGGGCGAAAAGGTTTCATCATAGTCAACGCCATGAATCTGCCTATACCCCTTAGCAACTAGCCTAGCCTTATAAGTATGTACCTTCCCATCCATGTCGGTTTTCTTTTTGAAAACCCATTTGCACCCTATGGTTTTTACACCTTCGGGTGGATCAATCAAGTTCCAAACTTGATTATCGTACATGGATTTGATTTCGGATCCCATGGCTCCTAGCCACTTATCCTAATCAGGAGTGGACATCGCCTCTTGATAGAAAGTAGGTTCATCATTCTCAATGATTTCCACTTCGTTACTTTCCGTCATGAGAAATCCATATCTCTCAGGTTCGGATCGTATCCTATCCGATCTGCGAAGAACTTGTGTATCTTGAACCGGTTCCACAACAGTTTGTGAATTTGGTTCCGTCTCTACTATTGGCTCTATGTCATTTTCAGGTTCTTGAATTTCTTCAAGATCAATTTTGAAATTGTCAATGGCTTCACTGGAAAGAGATGTTACCGTAGATGTTACCCAACACCTTGGTTAACACACTGACGGACAGCACACACACACCAAAATAAATAGTTTATAAAAACTTTGTGCAGCGGAAATAAATAACACAAGATATAATTTTCTCAAGTTATATAAATATATAACTTGAGTGTGCCTAGATGGTGAAGACTTTATAATCAATATAGCAAAATTACAAAGCCGAAAGTTCCCTATTGCTAATACAATGATAATGCTCTATGGAACTAAATGAGACAAAGAACGAATCCTATCCTTAGCCAACACTCTCTTAAACACTCAGTGTTTAAGCTAGAATCACAAGGGAGGAAGGATATGCGAACCAAAGAACTTTGTCTCTCTTGTGCTATGGTGTGTGTGTTTGATATTTGGCCTACTTCAAATGAAACACACTTAGCCTATTTATAGCCTTCCAATGCCTTGGAGGCTACTCCAAAATAACAGCCTTGGACCTTCAGATCGTGTGAGAGGAGTGGAGAGATTTCTTGGCTTGAATTCCTCTTCATACGCCAACTTCCCTAGAATGTAGCAACCGATTTCTTGAAGCCCAAGTCCATGCTTTATCCCTTGTACTCTCTTGCTTTCTTGGTATTTGTACTCTTCAATTAATCAGCAACAACTCCATGACTTGGTCTTCCCACGTTTTTATTCCTTCATCAAATAATATGGACCAAGTAAACATTATTCGTAAATCTTCGTTTACGAATAATTCCTTCAACAACTTCTTCCTTGATTTTAGCATTTAATCCAGCCATATATTTAACCTGAAATATGGACCAAAAAACACATATATCTTGCAAATATTATTAGACATTAGGATATAAAATAATATGGAAAGAATTATTAAATTACAACTCATTACAGTTCGGGTAACACCCAACTGCCAGTGATAGCACCTGTGGTAACACCCACAGTCTGCATTAACAATCTCCCCCATAATTTATAATTTCTTTCCAAACTCTAAAGCGCTGATCCCCGCAAGATATTGTTAGCCATCCAGAGCAACTTCATAGTTATCAACTCCCCCATAATCAAGGCATTAACAACTACAATGATTTATCACAAAAATACTAGTTATCAAAACATATTTTCCAAAATAAGTTTTCCAACTAACTAGTAACCTAAAGTACCAAAGATAAATCAAAGTTACTAAGCTACTCCATGTTCAAAACAACCCTAAAAGTTTAAGCACCATAAGCAAATAAAACAAACCACCAAAGTATTTAAAACATGTTCCAAATAAAAACATAAAAGTAAATTGTTTTTCAACCACCAAAAATATCATCACCATAAGAGCGGCAACATCAACCTTCAGCGATGTATTGTACTCACTCTTCTCGCTCATCATCGCCTTCATCTTCCTCCCCTGATCATCCCCTTCTTCATCTCCAAAGATCTAAGTCAGCACCATCGCAACATCCGCAAGAAGACCACCGGCATCTCCAACACCACCACCACTTGGGACCAGCTCCATCAGCACTATCAACTCCCCCAGCTTTGGGAAGAAACCCGCCGGATGAATTCATCAAGAATCTCCTTGAGCTTTGTCCAACCTTGCACAATCTCGGAAATGGTAGAAGTTTGTTTGTGGAGAAACGCCAAAACCGTGGTCTTTGGTATTGTTGGTGAAGCATTCCCCAACAAATTGTATACATTAGCAAGAACATGAGCCGCATCCGTACTCCGAAAACTTGGAGATTTCGAAGTAACATTTGGGATAACAGATTGAGTAACACCCTTAGCGTAAAACCGCATCACTTGACCCAAATTCATTTATCTTTGACCAAGGAAGATCACCTGTGTATCTCACACTCTTGGTATTCTTCTTAGTCACCGGGAATCTATAGCATAGAGATCAAGACTGGGTGTATACTCATCCGACTCTTCAATGGGCAATTTTTGAGATTTCAAAATTTGGAAGATTAAAGAAGGGTAAGGAAACATAGTAATGTCTTTTCTTCTACCCCACGAAGCCAAATGTTTGAAGATCAATCTACCCAAGTTCACTCTTCGATTCTTTCCTAACTTATACAAGATTTCAGCTTGTTGCAATGTCACATATTGCTCGTTAGAAGTAGGAACCCAATTAAATATGCAAAGCTTCATGAAGCACTAAGAAAGAGCGAAGTGAGATCGAAGCAAGAAAATGAACTTTGGTTTTGGGATTAGGATTGGAGGGCCATTCATGCACGACATCATGAGAGATAAACCTAGCAATTTCATCCTTATGAACAATAGGACCATCATCATCCAAATTTGGGAGTCCTAAAGTCTTGTTGATCAAAGAAGGAGTAATAGAAAAAATTTTGTTCCTTAAAAACACCTTTCCAAATTGATCGGACTTTTCATTATCTAGGTTGGCATGAAGGTTGGCATAGAAATTTTTGACTATAGCTTCAACAAATTTCGAAGGATGCAAGTTAGCTTTCAAAAAATTTCTATCCTCCAAGAACTGAAATATATCATGCTTTTTGAAATCAACCTCGTCAATGTGCTTTTCTTTGAGAATTTTCGTGTCACTATGCCTTAACCAAAACTCCATATTTTCTTTTCGATAAAACTCCAATGAGAAGTAAGGTTTTGGAAAAGCAAGATTCACGTCATCAAACTCTTTCTCAAGGAAATCGAGGACTCGTAATAAGCAAACTCACTAATTGAAGACTTTGAAGCTTTAGAAACAGAGGATGTTACCTTGGGTGTCATGCCTTTCCGGGTAACATCTTTGACAAAGAAATTCACTTGCTTTTGCCTTTAATGTTTCTTTTTCTTAACTTCATACAAGGGTTCTTCTTCCTCAATCTCCCAATCTTCAAATGTCTCAACAGAATGGCTCTTTTCAAAGATCGGCATGGAAGTCTTCATCCGAAACATGAGCCGAGGAGAGACCAAGTGAAGACTCCTAAACTTCAACAGATCGGAGGATGTGTTGGATTTAGAGGTCCCTTTGTGCCTCATTGCAGTGAGCCTACTTGAGCTCCTCTTTTGACGGGTTGTGCCGAGAATTTGTGAGCAATGGCTTTTCTTTTTGGCTTTTTGGTTGATGGAACGGGTGGAAGAGGTGGTAAGGTCACAATGGGCAAGGGTCGCGCCATTGTTGTCACCAAAGGAGGATCATCAACCGACATTGTCATTGCCGGAGACACATTGAGAGGGGTGGTCGAAGTGTCCATGAGACTAGGACCACTTGAACCAACGCCCGGAGATACCTCCAAAGGGGCGGATTGCTTTTTGGTAGGGGTTGCCATGGTTAGGGTTTTAGGAAGGGTTTGGAATTTAGGAAGGTTGTTGATTTTGGAAGGTTTGAGAGTGAGGGATTGACGGTGACGAGGAAGGGGTATTTACCGTGTAGAGAGAGAAGGGGATTAGGCGGTTAGAGAGAGAGGAGAAAAAATAGGAATTAGATTAGGAATTAATTTTTCAAGACTTATCCTACTTCCTCTAATTATCTCCTATTTTAATTAATCTCTCCCCTATTTTTTAGCCACTAAAAATAATTACATTAAATATTTACCTAACCTCCCTTATTTCTAGCCACACAAAAATAACTACAATATTTACTCCCCCTATTTTCTAGGCCACAAGAAAAACAAGTACAAAACTCCTCACAAAAATAAAGACATCCGGCCATTATTTTGAAATTTTTTTTTTTTAAATAATTTTTTTAATTTTTTGAATTTTTAAATATATAAAAAAAATAATAAACAAATACAAATATACCAAGTCCATATGGTTTTTGAAAATCAAATCCCTAGATTTTAGGACTTAGATATTTGAGTTGTTTATCAAGAATAAATTGGTTAGTTAAAGACTTTTTCAAACTTTTAAAACTCTTAAACAATAAAAAGACTTTCAAAGTTTAAAAAATTAATTAACTGAACCGAAAATAAAGAAATAAAAAACATAATATAGCACATACAAATATGTTAATGGCAATGATGGTAACATCTAGGATAACACATAAGATAAAAATCCCTTGATAAATATATTCAGCTTCAAACACTTGAGGCATAATAAGCTGAGCATTTTAAACACTTTAGGCATAACAAGCTTGTTAGACCACGAGGCATAGCAATTTATAAAATTCTTTTACACTTCTTTAAATAAGAAAGCATCGTAGTAACGAGCTCCGTGCTTCGAGTTTTATTTCAAGTGTAAAGACCAAGTGATTTATGCCTTTCAAGTAGGGTACACTGTAGTAGCGAACTCCATGTCCCTAATACTTAGCATAAATCACCTCATACATTCTCATTGGCAAGAGTACATCGTTGCAGCGAACACCGTGCCCCGAGCTCGAGAGAATAGTATGGATAAATGCCTTTGCCTTTTATTAAAAAAAAATTAGTGACTTTGTCACTTTAAGCAAATGAAGGAGTTTTATCAAGTGTGTTATTCAGTGGTGCTATCCTACCACAACAAAAAGGTCAAGATGTGCAGCCGTGAGAACTCTCATAGCTCACGTAACTATGGGAACCCTTACACAGAGAGAATAAAACCAAACTAGCAAAAAATATGCACTAGTATACATGTGTTACCCAGTGTTATCAAGCACCCATGGTAACACCTTACTACAGAGGACAATTTTTAGAGAATGCAAAGACCAAGAGATCTCTTTAGACTAGAGAATCTATCATGGTCTAAGGGTTTTGTGAAAATATCGCAAGTTGATACTTTGTATCAATATGCTCTATATTTATTATCTTTTTATCTACGATATCTCTTAAAAAATGATGACGGATGTCAATATGTTTAGTACGGGAGTGTTGTACAGGATTTTTGGAAATATTAATAGCACTCAAACTATCACAAGATAAGGTCAAAATATTGCTATCAAGACCATAATCATCAAGCATGTGTTTTAACCAAATTAGTTGTGAACAACAACTACCACCGCTACATATTCTCGATTCAAACGTGGATAATGAAACACAATTTTGTTTTCTACTATACCATGATACTAAATTATTTCCCAAGTAAAAACATCCCCCACTTGTACTTTTCCTATCATCCATATCCCCGCCAATCCGAGTCACTAAAGCCTACTAAATTAGTATTAGTATCTTTACTATACCAAATCCCTAAATCACTAGTTCCGTAAAACATATTTAATGATCTTTTTCACGTAATTTAGGTGAGACACTTTAGGATTGGATTGATATCTAGCACATACACACACACCGTACATCAAATCGTGGCGACTAGAAGTAAGGTAAAGGAGACTACCAATCATGGAACGATATAGGGTTGGATCAACATCTTCTCCCACTTGATCTTTTCCAATCTTGAGAGAAGTGCCCATAGGAATTTTTGAGCTCTTCGAACCTTCCAACCCAAACTTCTTCACCAAAGGTTCCTTGCATATTTGCTTTGGGAGATGAAAATCCCTTCACTTGATTGCTTAACCCGCATGCCTAGAAAGAAGTTAAGTTCCCCATCATGCTCATTTCAAATGTTGATGTCATAGCCTCTACAAAATCATTTAAACAAGTTTTTGATGTAGAGCCATATACTATGTCATCAACATAGATTTGAACCACGACAAGTTCTTTTCCATGTTTAAGAATGAATAAAGTCCTATCTCGCTTCTCCTCTAGTAAAACCATATTCTAGTAAAAAACTAGTTAACCTACCATACCATGCACGTGGAGCTTGCTTCAACCCATAAAGAGCTTTATCAAGTCTATACACATGGTCTGGTTGAAATGGATCTTCAAAGCCTTTTGCTTGTTCAACAAAAACTTCCTCATCTAAGTATCCATTTAAAAAGGCTGCTTTGACGTCCATTTGAAACAATGTGATTTTAAGAAAACAAGCAATGGCCAATAAAAGTCTTATTGACTCAATTCTAGCCACAGGTGCAAAGGTCTCGTCATAGTCAATACCTTCCACTTGTGTATAGCCTTGAGCCACAAGACGAGCCTTGTTCCTAACAATGTTTCCATACTCATCGGTCTTATTTTTGAAAATCCATTTTGTCCCAATAACATTAGTGTTTGAGGGACGGGGTACTAAAGACCAAACATTGTTACGAGCAAATTGATCAAGTTCATCTTGCATTGCTTGAATCCAAAAATTATCTTTTAAAGCTTCAATCACATTTTTAGGTTCTACAGATGAAGTAAAACAAGAGTATGTTACCTTTGAGTATGTGGTGGACATGCACACATACCTTACCATGTCACGGTCACTAATGGAATTCATACGTCTTGTTTGTACACCCTCATTCACCTCCCCACTACTTGGGTTGTAGGATGATTCCTACCGATTCTAGGTGGAGGATCTCTTCTCACATTCTCGTGAACCCCTGTTTCAACTCCTTCTTGATCTTCATTTGCCGGACCGGAATCGATGCTATCTCGAGGTGTTATCTCATCAATGGTAACACCCTCGCTTCAGCCGTGTTACTATCGTTGTTAGCACTCGTGGTAACACCTCGTGGTAACACCTTCTGATCGACTTCTTCCAACAGCTCCAAGGGTGTCTCTTGAACATTTTCTCCCGCAATACTTGAGTGATCATCAAAAACAATATTCATGGATTCTTGGATGGTTTTTAGCCTTAGATTAAATACCCTATATGCACGACTATTTGAAGCATAACCAAGAAAAATGGCCTTATCACTCTTAGAGTCCAATTTTGCTAAGTAGTCCCGATCATTGAGAATGTAACACACACAACCAAAGACATGAAAATAATGAACTTTTGGTTTTCTACCATTCAAAATTTCGTATGGAGTCATGGTTGTGCCGGTCTTAGAAAAACTCTATCGGGCCGTGTGACAAGCCGTATTTAGTGCCTCTCGCCCAAAATCTTTTCGAAATTCTTTTTGAAAATAACATCACACGAGTCATTTCAAGTAAAGTCCTATTCTTCCTTTCAGCCTACCCCATTTTGTTGAGGTGTTTTTGGGGCTGAAAATTCATGGTGAATACCTTTTCTTTCACAAAAATTTGAAAAAGAAACATTCTCAAATTCCCTCCCATGATCGGACCTAATTCGAAAAATTGAAGCACAAAACATGTTTTTGATCTTAGAGTGCAAGATTTTGAACTTTTCAAAAGTCTCGCGATTTTTCCCTTAAAAAATAAACCCATGTAAATCGTGAAAATCATCAACAATGACATAAGTATATTTCTTGCCCCCAAAACTTTCTATCTCAAGTGGACCCATTAGATCCATATGCAAGAGTTGAAAACAATGTGTAGTACCAAGTGTGTTGCTCATTGTGTTGGGCAAGACCATGGGTAACACGAGTTTGTTTCCCTTCGAGACAATCCTCACAAACAATTTTTTGTTTAAGATCAAGACTAGGAATGCCTTGGACAAAGATCTAGATTAACAATCTTTTCTATGTTACGAAAGTGAACATGTCCCAACTTTTGATGCCACAATGTAGTGTTATCAAGTTTTGCCGAATGGCATACTTGCTTGGCTTCAACAAGATAACAATTATCACTAGATCTTGTACCCGTCATTACACAATTGTTAATCTTGTCATAAACTTCACAAGTATCTTTATTAAATTTCACCTCTAAGTTGTCATCACAAAGTTGACTAATACTAATTAAATTAGTTACAAGTCCATCAACATGTAAGACATTCTTTAAGGTTGGAAATCCAGACACATTTAGTGTCCCTCTCCCAATGATATTACTCTTGCTCCCACCACCATAAGTTACACTACCCCCATGAATTGTTTCATAGTCTTTTAAAAACAATTTTGTTCCGTCATATGACGTGAACACCCACTATCAAAGTACCAAGAACCTTCAATATTTGTTTTTAAAGCAAAGTGTACACAACATCACATTTCAGTATTAGCTTTTGGTTTCCACACCTTTTTTGAATTTTTACCATTCTGACCGGGCGTGTTATCCCGTGTGCCGGGCAACACCTCGTGTAACACCAAGGGACTCGGACAGCTTTTTCGAAACAATATGGCATTTATTTTTAAAATGTCCAGGTGTGTGACAAGATTACACACCTTCCCTTTGTCACATGGTTCTTTTGAAGAAGAATCTTTGTCAAAAACCGCTCCTTAACAAAACAATTCTCATTATCATTCATAGACAAAGTAGAAAGAATACTATTCAAAGATTCTTGAAAACCAATACCTGCTTCCGAGAGGTGTACTCAAGTTCAAGATCTCATCCAATTTGATAGATCCAAATGTGTTGAGCTTCTTCAAGGTGGTTTCGGCTAGAGTCAAATTGCCCTTGACTCTTTCAAGCTCGATTTCTCTCTTTGTTGCTTGAACCTCCATATGAGTCACATAGGCCCGGAGTCCTTCATTCTTCTTGGTTAAGGACTTAACCAAATTGTTCTCTTTCTTCCATTCCACGAGCAATGCCTCGTAAAGGTCTTTTAATCCGGAAATGAGATCATCTTTGCTCGCTCATCCTCTTGTGTACTTCCCGTATCGTGGTTAGAAGAGCTAACAAAACAAACAACATTATTATCACATAATTCATCATACCTTGCCGGGTGTGATCACGTATGTTGTCTCGCATCGATAACACCTTGGGTAACACCGTCCTTTTCCGTGTTACTTACCGTGACAAACATGGTTGTTTGATCAGTATTCTACCTCCCGAGATGGTCCTTCATCCTCATCATCACCGAGAGAAACCCATAGGTTCTTTCCTCTCTTCCTTAGAGTATTTGCACACTCATTGGAATAGTGACCCCAACTCCGAGCAAGCATGACATTGAATGGATTCAATGTGCTTTGGATCAGACCTTAACCGATCTCGATGATGCTCTTCTTGGGTTCAACTTTGGGTTAGATGGGAAAGTCCTTTTGGCATCGAATCATAGACCTTGGTTTGCTTCTCCTTTCGCTTTCACCTCGCATTTTTTCATTGTTATACTTTCTAACCATAGAATTGTATTTTCTAGCAAGTAAAGCAACACTAGCATTCTCATCAATTTCTTCAAAACCTCATCTTCGTTTTCATCCAAAGAACTCGAGGCTTGAGTTTTCAAAACAACATTTTTCCCTTTAGATGCTTCACTTTGATCTAAGAGATTTAACTCAAAGTTTTTCAAAATACTCATTAAAGAATTGATATCCATAGTTGCAAGATTGTGAGCCTCTTCAATAGATGAAACTTTCATATTAAAACGCTCAGAAGCGGTTCTAATTGCTTTTGAGACAAGTTGTTTGTTGGTAAAAGGTTCACCCAACAATTGACACTCATTAGCAATATCAAATAATTTTTCAAAATAAGAAGGAATAGTTTCATTTTCACCCATTCTTAATCTTTCAAATCTGCTAGTAAGACCCCTAAGCTTAGTTTCACGCACACCGCCATCACCTTCACAAAAACGTTGTAAAATATCCCATGCTTCTTTTCAAAGGGAACTGTTTTGAATAAGTTTGAAAATATGCATATCAACCCACTCAAAAATGGCATTAAGTGCCTTTTCATTGAAACTAGCTTGGTTGATCTCTTCCATGTTCCATTCTCGATTCGGGTTTGACTTGTACGTCACCATCTTCATCACAGGTAACATTGGTAAGGAGTAACCATTTGTTATAGATCGCCATGCTCGAAGATCAATTGATTTGATATGCGAGCGTAGACGGATCTTCCAATAACAATAATTCGAGCCATCTAACACAGAAGACGCTTATTATTAGGATTAGCCTGATCATAAGCCATGACACCTAGACCAAGCACTTAGTATCGTCAAGTAACCAGCTCGATACCAATTGAAATTGTCAATGGCTTCACTGAAAGAGATGTTACCGTAGATGTTACCCAACACCTTGGTTAACACACCGACGGACAAAGACACACACACCAAAATAAATAGTTTATAAAAACTTTGTGCAAATGAAATAAATAACACAAGATATAATTTTCTCAAGTTATATAAATATATAACTTGAGCGTGCCTAGATGGCGAAGACTTTATAATCAATATAGCAAAATTACAAAGCCGAAAGTTCCCTATTGCTAATACAATGATAATGCTCTATGGAACTAAATGAGACAAAGAACGAATCCTATCCTTAGCCAACACTCTCTTAAACACTCAAGTTGTTTAAGCTAGAATCACAAGGGAGGAAGGATATGCGAACCAAAGAACTTTGTCTCTCTTGTGCTATGGTGTGTGTGTTTGATATTTGGCCTACTTCAAATGAAACACACCTAGCCTATTTATAGCCTTCCAATGCCTTGGAGGCTACTCCAAAATAACAGCCTTGGACCTTCAGATCGTGTGAGAGGAGTGGAGAGATTTCTTGGCTTGAATTCCTCTTCATACGCCAACTTCCCTAGAATGTAGCAACCGATTTCTTGAAGCCCAAGTCCATGCTTTATCCCTTGTACTCTCTTGCTTTCTTGGTATTTGTACTCTTCAATTAATCAGCAACAACTCCATGACTTGGTCTTCCCACGTTTTTATTCCTTCATCAAATAATATGGACCAAGTAAACATTATTCGTAAATCTTCGTTTACGAATAATTCCTTCAACAACTGCTTCCTTGATTTTAGCATTTAATCCAGCCATATATTTAACCTGAAATATGGACCAAAAAACACATATATCTTGCAAATAATATTAGACATTAGGATATAAAATAATATGGAAAGAATTATTAAATTACAACTCATTACAGTTCGGGTAACACCCAACTGCCAGTGATAGCACCTGTGGTAACACCCACAGTCTGCATTAACAAATTTTACTCCCACTAGTTTCTTTAGAGAGAAACTCTTTCTCTAGAAAGACACCGTGTCGAGCAACAAACACTTTGTTCTCGGATCGGTTGTAAAATTGATATCCTTTCGTTTTCTTAGGATAACCAACGAAAATACATTTATCAGATCTAGGTGCAAGTTTATGTTCAGAAACCAATTTCTTTACATAAGCCTCACATCCCCAAATCTTCATGAAAGATAAGCTAGGCTTTCTTCCATGCCACATCTCATGTGGGGTTTTAGGAGCCGATTTAGTAGGGACCTTATTAAGTGTGAAAGCAGCTGTTTCCAGTGCATGTCCCCAAAAGGAAATAGGAAGGTTAACTTGACTCATCATCGATCAAACCATATCTAATAGGGTTCGATTTCTCCTCTCGGACACACCATTCCATTGTGGTGTTCCGGGTGGAGTAAGCTCTGAAACAATTCCACAACTTTTCAGATGATCGTCAAATTCTTGGCTCAAATATTCACCACCTCGATCGGATCGAAGTGTTTTAATAGTTTTGCCAAGTTGATTTTGTACTTAACTTTGAAATATTCTAAATATCTCAAATGCTTCACTTTTGTACTTCATCAGATAGACGTAGCCATATCTTAATAAGTCATCAGTGAACGTTATGAAGTACCGAAATCCTCCCATAGCAATGCTATTCATTGGTCCACATACATCAGTATGTACGAGAGCCAACAAATCACTAGCCCTTTCACTACTCTTAGAGAAAGGTGCCTTAGTCATCTTGCCCAACAAACAAGATTCGCAAACATCATATGATTCATAATCATATGAGTCTAAATATCCATCTTTATGGAGTTTAGAGATGCGTTTCTCGTTTATGTGCCCTAGACGGCAATGCCATTTATATGTGTCATTCATATTATTTGGTTTGGATTTCTTACTAACATGATAGATATTATCAACATTATTCTCAAAATCCAAGACATAAAGGCCATTAAAAGAATGAGCAACACAATAAAGCATGTCATTCAAATAAATTGAAAATTTCTTATTCGCAATAAGAAAATTGTAACCCTCATTGTCTAAACATGAAATAGAAATAATGTTTCTGCTCAAATCCGGAACATAATAACAGTTATTTAAAACTAAAATTAATCCGCTTGGTAAAGTGACTTCGTAAGTCCCTACGGCCAATGCAGCAACTCTTGCTCCATTTCCAACCCGTAGATCTACTTCACCCTCTTTGAGCGACCTTCTATTCTTTAGTCCCTGCACATTTAGGCAAATGTGAGATCCACATCCGGTATCTAATACCCAAGAACTAGAGGTAGAAAGTAAAATATCTATCACATAGATACACAGTCATGGCAATCTCATTGCCCTTCTTCTTCAGTCCTTCCTGATAAAGCTTGCAGTTACGCCTCCAATGCCCAGTTTCCTTGCAATGGTAGCATACCGCATCCTTTTGGGATTTGGGTTTAGGCTTCTCAGCAACGGCAACCTTTGCCTCCGGTTTAGCAACTTTTGCTTTACCCTTGTTTTTGAACCCCTTTCCTTTATTCACCATCAACACTTGATTGGTTTTCTTGGTAATATTGTTCTCCGCATTCTTTAGCATCCCATGCAATTCGACAGAGATTTATTCATCCAATTCATATTATAATTCGTAACAAACCGATTATAACTTTCAGGAGTGAATGCAATATCATATCCGTAGCGCTCTAACCGGATAGATATCCAAGCCTCTCAAGGTGTTCGAGGTGACCGCTTCATTTTCAACACATGAGGCCCAACAGGTTGTCCTTCAATCATCTTGCATGAGTGAAGAGCCTTCATAGTGTCAAACCTTTCCGACGTGCTTGCAATCGGAACATTTCCTTCAAATGATTTCCCAAATCATAGGCTTCCATGTGTACAAGGTCCTTCTGAAGGGCCTTACACATGGTAGCAAGCATCAAGCAACAACATCAATAGAATCATCCACATGCCTCTTATATTGGTCCTTTTCAGCTTCAGTTGCATTAGCCGCAGCTCGGTGGAACGGGTCCATCAAGAATGTACAACTTCCTTTCCTGTTTGAGAACAATTCCCAAACTGCGGATCCAATCCACATAGTTGTTGCCATTCTCCTCTAACTTGTCCTTCTCAAGGACTGATCGCAGTGACATGTTTTGATTAGTATTTACAGCCATTGATCTACAAAGATATGCAACATATAAGTACCAATTCATTTAAGAGATTAATTAACGTATTTCACAAATACTCCCACTAAATTATATAACCTTCTTATACAAACATGCATAATATAATTTAATAGGCTAAGACCCAACTTTAATTTAATTTCAAGTCGGCTATGGCACGACTGCTCAAAATTAAACTAAAAAGGTAGATAACATTTATCAATCATATCTATATATGACTCTTAGATCATTATGAGATTATAGACATCATATGTCACATGTTTCAATCTCATCTTATGCCTTAGGTCCAAAACTGTTTTGATAGCCTAATTGAGTTCAACCGTGTTAAACGTATACCAATCACTGTTTGCTCATCTTGATCATACAAAGATAGAATCAATGTACCTCGTTGTGGCTTAGCCTACATGAAACTATCCGTGTACTCACAAGTGTTTAAACATGGGTGGCATAAAATAAACTCAAATTACAAAGAAGGTTCAATTTTTCATGCTTATCAATTACATGCCAAGGTTGATTCATGAAAACTATATGAGCATAATTATGAACATGGAATGATGCAACACAAATCATATTTGGTCAGTAATTACTAGTACGCGGCCACGTGCTCCAAATTTATCCCACACTTGTGATGTACCCGATTTTTTTTTGTGAATCAAACGGAGTCGCCACGCCATTTTTGTTTTAAGGGCCAAAACTTTGAAAAATGCCCGAGATCAGAAATTTAGGTTCGGAGGTCATGTTACGCGTCGGGAAGGACGTTAGTGTGCACCCGGAGCGCCTCGTAAAACGAGTCTTCCAAACATTTGAAATCCTTTTGTGTGTGTGTGTGTGTGTTTTGACCAAAATGAGTTGAAACTGGGAAAAACAAAAATGGGGAACTCTTTATAAGACTTTGAACAATCCCCAAGATTTTTGGTATGATTTTTGGGTTGAGTCTTGGCACTCAAAAGATTTTTGGGAGTTGAAAAGCAATTCTGCCAGAATGAAAAAAGCAGTTGACCCTTGACTTTGAAATGGACTTTAGGGCTTGAAAACTCCAGAATCTGGGAAAAGTCCGGGAATGAAAAATGTTCAAAACACCTTAAAAAAGGTTTCTGTAAAAGAACTTTTCATTTTGGAGATGATTTGAGGGGTCAAAACCTTCTGGAAATCTCAGATCTGAAATCTGGATTTCCAGAGACTGATGAACTGACCTTTAAAAGAAAATTTGAAAAAAGGAGTTTTACTCACACAAAAAATAAAGTAAAAATATGTATGGAAAGATCTGGATGTTGGATACAAAAAGTATTTTGTAGTTAACACCAAATTCCAAGTTTATCTATGTCCAAAAAATTAGACCATGGACTGAGGTCTGAGAAAATTGCTACTGGACAGCAACTTCCCATGAAAGAAAATATGATTTTAAAGGGGGATTTTGCATCCATGCTTGTCCCCATTTCCCTAGGTTTTGGTTAGTGATCACTAGACATTTTAGTGGTGAATCAACTATACCAAACCATCCTTGGGGTACATTAGGACTAAGCATTTCATTTGCTTGGGAAGGGGGATTTCATCCTTTGAAAGAAAGATTTTGTGTATGAAAATGATTTTTGGAAAACACTTTTTAGTGAATGATCTTTAGAAAAACACTTTTAAGTGAGTAAGAAAATGATTTAGGCCTTTTAAATGGTCATCCATTGGAAATTTATTCCAAGGTGACTACATTTTTAGGTCAAGCAAAGATGAACAAATTGATGAACAAATTACATCTTCAAAGTTTGAGATGCATGCATTGATGAAAGAAATTTAGGGTAGGGAGAGGGAGGTTATACCTATCTTCCCTTGTGTATGAGCTTGACTTGAAGAGTATCAAGATTTGAATGTGTTTAGGGTTGGTGATTAGAGTTGGTTAAAGAGAAAACAAGTAGATAACAATGAAGTCCTCTATGTTTTCTCTCTAGTCCTCCTCCTAAAGGGTGATTTGAGCTTGAGTTAGTGTATGTATGAGAGTATCTATGAGAGTGATTTGAAAGTATTTTGAGTGAGTGGGATTTGGGAAAGATTGGAGAGAAAATGGTGGCAATTCAAGGGAATTCCCACTGTTTTCTCTCTATATTTCGCCGCAGTTTCGTTGCTTTGTGATCAAATTGTCTTCTTTACCGAGAGAGGAGGGTTCAATTTATAGGCCCTCTGAAATTGGGACAAAGATGTCCGCGCGGATCCGACCGTCGCGTGCACCGTTCATTAATTCGCCGCAGCTTTGGACAGAAGGAATAATCTTTTGAAAATTCAAACCGGTTGTGTCTTTCAACTTGCCCAATTCGGATTTTTCCAATTTCTTTTGCTTTTTGAGATTCTTTTCCTTGTTTATCTTTAAATGGCAATCCCTAATCTACCCTCACTTTGTTAGAAATGTTAGGAATTGTTAGAAATGTTAGAAATGTTAAAACTTTCGTTAACTTTCTAACGAAAAAGCTACCAACTCAAATTGGAGCACTTACAGTAGCCCCTCGGCGACGGTGCTTTCGAAGGAAGCGGGGTCGTCGATAAGAGTAAGGCTCCATATTTGACAGACGATCAAGTGATCGAATGGCTGAACCTAATCAATAGGCTACCTACGTATCCCGAATGGGAATCAAGCCGCCGTAGTTCGGGTCTTTCGACTATCTTTAGTCGTCGACCCCGGAGTGACTGCTTTAGGATGTCAACTCCGGCGAGCGAGTTCTACGGCCGATTGCCGAAAGAAACTCGCTGGGATAAGAAATTACCCTCTTTGGTCCGATGGCTAGGGTTGTATATCCGCTCGCCGGGGATAGGAATGACCATTTTGGTCTCGTGGCCGAACCTAATGATAGGCTACCTACGTATCCTTAAGAGGAATCAAGCCAGTCGTAGTTCGGGTCTTTCGACTATCTTTAGTCTTCGACCCTACTGCTTTAGGAAGGTCGCCCTAAGATTTGACTATTTTTGGGAAGTCACCCTATGGTCTGACTGTTTTGGGGAAGTCACCCTATGGTCTGACTATTTTGGGAAGTCGCCCTACGGTCCGACTATTTTTGGGACGTCACCCTATGATCTGACTATTTTTGGGAAATCGCCCTAAGATCTGACTATTTTTGGGAAGTCACCCTAAGGTTTTGACTGTTTTGGAGAAGTCGCCCTAAGGTTTTGACTATTTTTGGGAAGTCACCCTAAGGTTTCGACTGTTTTTGGGAAGTCACCCTATGGTCTGACTATTTTTGGGAAGTCACCCTAAGGGATGATTGCGATTTATCGCTTTCCTCGTGTTGTGTGTGATAGCGTTTTAGGTGCCTAAAACCTTAATGATGGCATCTTAGGTGCCTCGAACCTTGACGATGGCGTCTTAGGTGCCTCGAACCTTGATAATGGCGTCTTAGGTGCCTCGAACCTTGATGATGGCGTCTCAGGTGCCTCGAACCTTGGTGATGGCGTATTAGGTGCCTCAAACCTCGATGATGGCGTTTTAGGTGCCTCGAACCTTGATGATGGCGTCTTAGGTGCCTCGAACCTTGATGATGGCGTCTCAGGTGCCTCGAACCTTGGTGATGGCGTATTAGGTGCCTCAAATCTTGATGATGGCGTCTTAGGTGCCTCGAACCTTGATGATGGCGTCTCAGGTGCCTCGAACCTTTGTGATGGCGTATTAGGTGCCTCAAACCTCGATGATGGCGTTTTAGGTGCCTCGAACCTTGATGATGGCGTCTTAGGTGCCTCGAACCTTGATGATGGCGTCTCAGGTGCCTCGAACCTTGGTGATGGCGTATTAGGTGCCTCAAATCTTGATGATGGCGTCTTAGGTGCCTCAAACCTCGATGATGGCGTCTTAGGTGCCTCGAACCTCGATGATGGCGTTTTAGGTGCCTCGAACCTTGATGATGGCGTCTTAGGTGCCTCGAACCTTGGTGATGGCGTATTAGGTGCCTCGAACCTTGATGATGGCGTCTTAGGTGCCTCGAACCTCGATGATGGCATTTTAGGTGCCTCGAACCTTGATGATGGCGTCTTAGGTGCCTCGAACCTTGATGATGGCGTCTTAGGTGCCTCGAACCTTGATTTGAAATGATTTCCTTTGATGGTTTAGGATAGATGGTCCTCTAGTGGACTTCATTTGAAGGGATCGGTTTTACGTCTGCTGCCGAAGGAAAGGATGACCGTGTCCGGTCGAGTGGCCGGACCTAATGATAGGCTACCTACGTATCCTTAAGAGGGAATCAAGCCGGCCGTAGTTCGAAAATAGCCGGGGATGGTCTTTGATGGTTTGACAAAGATTTGAGGTTTGACTATTTTTTGGGAAGTCGCCCTAAGATTTGATGATAATGTTCTTTTAGAAAAGTAGTTGATTAAGATATGCTTTCATACCTGTGTCAGGCTTACCTCGTAGCCGAGGCTACGGCCGATGTTGATGAAGAGTTGTTAGGTTGCCGTTCGTGGGACGGTTTCGCCGACGATTTGCCGTCTTTGGAGGCATTTTGACCTCGAAGGAGGAGTTTGGCCGAAGTCTCGCATCTTGCCGGTGATCGTCAAACTTGTAGAGGTTTTGAGCTTGTCTTCACATTGGGACTTCTTGCTTTTGAGAACTTGGTGTCTCTAATCGCATTGTATTTGAGAACTTGGCGTCCCCGACCGATTTGTATTTGAGAACTTGGCGTCCCCGACCGATTTGTATTGAGAACTTGGCGTCTGACCGCACCGTATTTGAGACCTTGGTATCTTTGACCGATTTGCATTTTGAGAACTTGGCGTCTCCGACCGTACCGTATTGAGAGCTTGGCGTCCCCGACCGATTTGTATTGGAGAGCTTGGCGTCCCCGACCGATTTGTATTGGAGAACTTGGCGTCCCGACCGATTTGTATTGGAGGACTTGGCGTCTCGACCGATTTGCATTTTGAGAACTTGGCGTCTCTCGACCGATTTGTATTGGAGAACTTGGCGTCCTCGACCGATTGTATTGAGAGCTTGGCGTCTCGACCGGATTGTATTGAGAACTTGGCGTCTCGACCGAATTGTATTGGAGAACTTGGCGTCCCCGACCGAATTGTATTGGAGAGCTTGGCGTCCCCGACCGATTTGTAGACACCGGAGGCGGTCTTCATATGTTTGTGGATGTTGGGACTGTTTTCATCCATTTGAGGTCGTCTTTCGTGAAGATCATCCTTGCCGAAAAGGGGGATTACGTTTGAATTCCCGCATTTGTTAGTGAAGAGGAAGATGCATATATGGCATTCATGATGGCGGATGCATGCATAGAACCAAAAATGATTGTGAGAGTATCACCGCATATGTTTGCGAGATGATGCGTTTATTTGCTTTCGAAGATGCACTTAGCCTAAGCTTTTGGGAAATTACGATTTATGATTTTCAATCACTTAGGATTTTTCCTATTGATTCAAGTTTTCAGTGCATGCTACATGAGCCCCGGGGAGATTTTTGTGGGGATGCATGGTGATGAGAGGATATATGTGTTGTTGATCGTTTGGGACAAGCTTTGAGCCGGTGGGGTGATATCCTTTAGTCGCGGACTGAATTGCATGTTAGTGATGAGGTCAATTTTGATCTTGGGATGAAGTCGATTTGAACCCCGGGTCTCGATTGAAATTTCTTTTCGCCTCGGACATTTGAAGCCGACGCCGATGTGCTCTAGAATCAAAGCATGTTGACATGAATGAACCCTCTTTTGCTTGGGTTAGTTGTGATTTGACGAAATGCCGATATGAGGAGATTCCCAATTCTCAACTTTTGATGATGCAGGAGTTGCCATATGCCAAGTTCTAAAGCCGAAACTCCAAGACAGCTTGTTGAGGTGACCGAGACCTTTCTTCCGAAGATAGGTGTGACTTGATAAAGCCCCATTCCATGGAAAAGACATGGCGAAAACCACGGAATCTTTCTCTCGAATGATTTGATGAAGCCCTGTGTTTGACAAAGCGTCACTACAGAGGTCCAAGCTAAAGGTTTGACCGACATACCGATGAAGTACCGAGCCAATCGATCAACGTGAGAGCCTTCAAGGTGAAGTTGTCATGAAGGGAGAAACCCATCTTTGATACCGACTATGAAACTAGAATCCTCTCTTCGAAGAGTGTCTTCCATATGGGAACCGTTAGCCATAGTGGCACTTGGCTTGTTCGTGGCTTCAATCATATTCACCCTACTTTTTTTTTTTTTAGGGAATGGATTGTTGATCGTATTGGGTCCTCGGGGTCCCCTTTTCGATCAGCCTCACACCGCCCTTTTTCAGAATCGTGGTTGGAGGTGGAAGAAACCCGGTATCCGTAAGCAGTGCGACAACTCGTCGCCGATTGTAAGCCCTCTCAAATTTAGCCCCTGAATTGATCATTGCCCGTAGATCCGGATAGGGAAATTGCTAAGCGAGGCCCTCGATGTGGTTTCTGCGTGACCGAAAGATGTCTAGTTGTTCCTCTTCAAAAGGAGGAGTTGCCATCTTGCTTGTAAAAGTCCCCGATGTTCTCGTCTGACGCCGCATTGTTGTCTGCAGGTCAAATCTATTTGCTTCCCACTCCAAGTTAGCTAGTAATCTGGTCCCATGTAGCCCCGGCCTCGGATTTTAAGCGGAAGAACCATTTTAGAGCACCGGACTTCAAAGAGAGATCGAAATAGTCACCAACCGCTGATTGGCGCCCCTTTTGACCTTCATTGCCAAGGTATACGTGTCCAGATGGGTTTTCGGGCATGCAAGGCCATCAAAGAGATCCAAATTAGGCATCACGAATTTGTGGGGAACAAAGGAGTCCGGTTCGCTGGCCGGAAAGCGTACTTCTTAGCAACCAATTCAAAGACCGTGCTTTCATTTCCTTGTGTCGTTCCACGAACCAAGCCAAATGAGGGTCTTGTGGTGGAACCATGGCATTCAAACCAGCGATCGAGCTAGAGAGAGGAGCTACCACCGCGGCATACAGTGGAGGGAACGGCCGATCCGGGGACATAGGTGAAATCCCGTCCTTGGCCCGAATCACCCCGGGAGCTTGAGTAGGACCCCGGGCAAAAGGATAGAACCTCGCGGCTTGTTGTTGATTTTCAACCGGCAAAGAGGGCGAAGGCGCCTGATGTAGCCGGGTAACTCGGATTTCCTGAGCGAGGCCCATAAGTAGGCTTAAGTGCGGGATGCCGTCCCCGATTGTTGAATTGCATAGCCGAAGGTGCATGACCAGGGGGTACTGCGGTCCCGGTGATTCCGATGAAACCGGGATGGAGGCTTGTAACCCATCGAAGCCCGAGTGAGGAATGGATTTGTGAAAGTCCGTGAGGAGCGGCCGAGCTAGCATCATTCCGAGGAAGGGCTTCGACCGTTGCCCCGGACTGCATCGTGGAAGCATTCCAAACCGTTGCCGCGAAGGCCCCGATAGATTGGTTCCAAACCGAGGTGGGATTCCAATTTGTCGTGGCATTCCGAGGTAACCCCAACCATGAGAAGACATTCCGCATCGATTTTGCTCCCGCCGAGGAGCCGTGAACCGATCGGTCACGTTAGACCGCATGGGTCCAAAGAGTCCGTATTTGGGGTTTGGCTGTCCCGTTGAGACGGTCATGAAGGGATCTTGTGAGGCTTGTGCGGTGCCGGGATTGGATATCTTGAACCGGGTTGCCGCCAAGGCATTTCAAACCGATGTAACCGAGAAGCTCCCGACCGATCTCGTACCGAACCGCCGAGGCATACCAAACCGCCGTGACATACCGAGCCGACCCCGATCGCTTTGAGGCATACCATACCGGCCCAAATCGGATCAAGTCAATTTGTTTCCCAAACGACCGGTCCTGCATCGAACTGTGAATGTATATCAAACCGAGGCCGAAAGGATGGCCGATTCGCAAGTTGAGAAGAGTGTGAGGAAGGTGGTGGTAGTCTCTGTCCGGCCAAGATAGGGATGGGGATCCTTTTCCTCTTCTACCGTGAAAGTTCCATCTGGGGTTGAGGGCAATCGTCAAACCAAAATTCCCGACATCTTCCAAGGATGAACATCGAAACCTCATTCTGATTGGCACAAGGAGTTTTATGGACTCGGTTCCAATATTAGCCATAGAAATATGATGAATTTCCTCGGTCTTGGTTAAAATTCCGTCCTCATCTTTGGACATCAAAGAACCGCACTTGACTAGCCCATGACCAACATGGCGATCAAATCTCATCTTGCTTGGTGGAGCCTCGTCCGAAGAGATGTGTTTGCGAAGTCTTGATTTGAAGAAGTAACTTGGCAAAGCCTAGCCAGATCGTGAACCTCAGATTGAGGCGAGGAACCAACGTGGACCCGGTATAACCGTAGAAGCCCCACTCTAAAGAAATGACTTGACGAAAGCTCTCCCTTAAAGAGTGCATTTAATGCAAATTGAATTGTCATGTAGCAAAAGAGGCAACCCATCCTTCCATATTTACTTTATTATTTTCTTTATTCAATTAGTCAACCTAAGAAAATGTAAAAGAAAGACAATTTTAGAAATGTATACCGCAGGGCATATTTTTTTCGAAAAGTGGGGATGAATCCCCGATTTGTATTATTTGTTGGCCTCATTTGATGAAGGCACAAAAGAACTCGCTTGGGTTTGACTCTTTGAGAGAGCATAAGTTTAGAAAGGTTTGTAAAAGTGTATGGAAGCCCCCGCCGACGTAAAAATTAGTGTTTAGCCTCTATTTTTCCTATAATGTAGAAAAAGAAGACTTGTCGAGACATCTGAAAACATGTTTTATTCAAAATGATCACAAGATTGCTTAAAACCCTTTATTAATGTTCGGGTTATTCAACCCCTAATCTCGATATGAACAAACATTTTGATTAATCATGAGGAGAAAGTCAACTGATACCAAGAGTCGAAGTTGGCGAATGGTGAAGAGGGATCGTGTATAGGAGAGGCTATTGGTGAGGCCGGATTTTCTGGGATTTGAATGTGTTTATGACCGGACCATTTCTGGTTGCCTACGTTCCCCTTAATATAAGGAGCTCAGGTCGCCGTAGTTCGGGTCCGAACTGTGTTTGGCTTTAGAAAAGGGGTATGAACATTTGTGGTACTTTTGGTGAAAAGGCTCGGATAGGAAGTTTGGATGATAAGGTGCGGGCCTTGAGGTGATTCCTTGACAAGTCATTTTGAGCGATTCCGTTGCTTCTTGATCGTCGTCCTTCATCTGGGAGAAAGATTTTGGATGCAAACTTAAGGGCTTATGATATGTTTTTGCCGTTGCTTTAACCGCTCCCTTGTTGTCGACAACTTCCGTTCTTCGGGCTTTAATTTTGCCCATATGTCAAACCTTCTCGATCGGCGGTAGGTCCTTGGCCTCATTTTTTTTGAAGCTTTTGTTTTTTTTTTTTGAAGCTTTTGTTTTTTTTTTTTTTTGTTTTTTTTTTTGAAGCTTTTGTTTTTTTTTTGAAGCTTTTTTTTTTCTTTTTTTGAAGCTTTTGTTTTTTTTTTTTTTTTTTTTTTGAAGCTTTTGTTTTTTTTTTTTTTTGAAGCTTTTGTTTTTTTTTTTGAGCACTGAGGACGAAGGCAAGCTTCTACTTGAACTTTCTTGATGCATGGGGGCGGAGGCAAGCCCTCGTTTTTTTCGATATGGGGTCGATCTCCCGATGCTGAGTGACCTTTTGTTGTCCCTTGATGTTGCCGCCTTCGTTGACTTGATCAAGGTGATGATGGGGATATGTTTTGGAAAGTGTATGGCTTGATGGAGGCCTTTGTGAGGTGAGGAAAGTGTATAGGGAGGGCATTAGTTGACTTTTTCGCACCAATTAATTAAAATCTTAATCATTTCCAGAGATTATTTGTTGAGCGATGCGAGTGATCATTTAAAATAAAACCATTTCATTAAATGTAACGTAGGTGTGCAAATAATGTCTCAAGTCTAGCGAGAAAAGAAAAAGTCTCTTTTATAGAAAACTTAAGATTAACTACAATGTCCAAGGAGGACTTGATTGAACGAAGGAAGTACTAGAACCTACGAAGGTTGACTAAAAGACTGTTTTAATATTAAAGGATGGGTAGCCCCTAGTCTAGCTACGCTTTGTTGTTGGACTGCCAAGACGCTTGAGCTTTCCATCTTTCTCGTTAACTTCTCGATTCCATTATCACGCACCGAGGCAAAGGATCGCCACGTGCCCATGATACCGGTGGGAGTGGAGGAGTTTGAGGCCATGGAGCACTGGGCGAGCACAAGTTGTCCAAAGAAACGGGTCGGAAAAGTCACGGGGACGAACTTTGTCGACCGAGCATATTGATGGAAGGAAGTGAACCCGAGAGGACCTTGAGGGGTATTGGGCTCTGTTTGGGAGGATTCAGATGCGCTGGTTGTTTTGAGTGAAAGGGGTGATACTAGCCGATTGTGTCTTCTGCCTTTCTCAAGCTTGGAACCGGCATTAGACAAGCGTGCTCGGGGCAAGTTGTCCTATCGGATTCTCTCACTTCGGGCACTTGAATTTTGCGCGACGTAATCATTTCTTTGCCCGGTTCGACATCTTGGGTCAAAGGAGTGCTAGTACTTATCATAAGATCAAGCTTCTCCCGCATTTGTTTCACTTGCTCTATCAATATTGCCACATGGGGATCAACGGGAACATTCGAGTTATCGAACTCGCAACAAGACTCTTATCGCCAGAGGGAAACACAAATGCAGATCGGTGAAACCGACGGTGAATTCACTAAGTCCGGTAGACGACAACGGAAAACTTGTGGCATCCGGATTTTCTTTTTAGCAACTCATGATCGCATTCGTGGGTGTAGAGGCTTCGTAACATAGCCACATAGCTCAAACCGATTATGTGAAGCCGGAGCATAAACCGGCAGTATTGCCGAAATTGAGGAACAGTGTGATGGAGCCCAACTCGTTCGAGGAGCCGAGGGCGATGGAGCCCTAATGGCCCGAGGTGGCCGGAAAGGGCTGAAGAGGAATTGTCCTTGGCAAGGGATCATATGTGGATGGAGGGAGGTGTTGGCCGTGGGATGGAGAGTTATAGGATGAAGGGACCGAAATCACTTTCAAGTCTCATCTTCGACCATGACCAGGAACCATTCGCCTCAATCGTTACCCGAACTCCATGGCGGCGGAGAGCATTGATGAGCGTGGTCACTGTTCTTCATGAATCTTATGGGCGTTTCCAAAGCCAGACTAACTCTTCCTTCCTAATCATCGGATTTCTTGTATCCTTACCGCTTCCGCCAAATCTCGCCATCGATCATTATCATCCCATTTAACCTTGGCGTCGCCGTGAACTTATCTGGAGGGCGAGAGTTCAAAGCATTTCACCAAATCCAGCTTTGCCATGGCCACATGCTTGTTGCCAAACCATCCATTCTCAACATTTGTTGCGACTAAATCATCCGGCTTGTCGTAGTCTCGTTGAATTCACGTAGTTTGAATCATAAAATTCAATCATGTTTACATTCGCGTTGTTTGGGAAATGATCATTGGCGGGGTTGAGATCACCGAGGCGCTCGAGTTTGCCCTTCTTAATTAATCCCCGAATCGCCTTTCTCAAAGCCGTACGCTTGTCGGTCGTATGACCGTGGTACCGGTGGAAAGCACAATGCTTAGTGGTGTCAAAAGGGATTTTGGGATCCTTGGGCCGATAGTTTCTCATGGGTTCGAGGAGACCCCGCTCTAGCAAGCTATTTAAAACTTTGCTTAAGGGAACACCCAAATCCTCGGATTCGAGATTTGGTCATTGACTTGGTCACCATTCCGAACAGTGGTTTGCCGGTTTTGGTCCATTGGGGCGCTCAAGCTTGCCCGTTTCGATTAACCTTGAACCGCTCTCTTCAAGACTATGCAGCTTGTCGGTCGTGTGGCCATAATGATCATGGAAGGCGCAAAGCTTTACTCATGTCGAGAGGTGCATTTGAGCTCCTTGGATGGTAGTCCTTGAGAGGCTCCAAAAGGCCTACCCTTACTAAGCCCTTGAAAATTAAGCCCACGGGCATCCCAAGATCATCAAAACGTTCTCGTTGCCTTAAAGGACCACCATTTCTTGGTTGCTTTTGGGGGCCGTCAATTGTACACAATGCCTTCTTTCCTTTACCGGATGTCGGAGCCGTGTTGGAAGGGTAAGGTTTATAGCGGCGAGACATGTTCGTACTCGTAGTCTTTTCCCGTGCACGAACCCTTTTGATGTAATCATCAATGTAATCGTCGAGATTCGACCTTTGTAAACTTCATTCGTGTCGATACACAAGATTGATATGGTGAGATGGCCCGAGTCGAGCGATCGTCGATACTCGTTGCTAGGCTTTTCTTGTACCTTCTTAATTGGTTCTACCAATAATCCATCGACGAGTCAATAGGAACATTAGGATTGCATGACCCCGCCACAAGATTGGCATTAGCAAACGAAACCACGTAGGAAGTACTCGTGGGAGGAATGACAGCCGAGCATTAAAAGCGTGACCGTAATCTTCCTCATAAGGCCCGGCAGCTTGCCGAAGATGAAGATATATGGCTCGTAATGGGTGGATACTGTGGAGCAAATGAGTGCGGATCCGTAAGGCCGCCGAAAACATGAGGTTTGAGGCATCGTAATGCAGGATTGAATGTGTCTTGACCGCACCGAGGAACATGACCGCAAGGGAAATGTGTATACTGTACTTGATGAGCAGGAGCAGCTTGCGTAACGGCCGGGTGGAGAATTTGATGAGGAGCATTTGACCTTGTCGGACTTCCCAACCTGAGGGGCGGGGTAGAGCCCGATGAAGTGGTGATAAAAGCCTCGGTGGCCCACGTGATCTTGCAAGATCATAGGGGCCAGTGTGCTTTGAGAATTGGAGGAAGCAAGCCGGCCCTCTCGAACCATGGAGCCCGAGAAACGAACCGTCCCATTCCGAGATGGTGACCCGAGCTGACCGATGCGGTGAAGTAGTAACCGACCCCTTCCAAGCCGATGACCCGAACTGCATCGATGTTGTGAAGTAGTAAACCGACCCCTTCCAAGCCGCGGGCGAAAGCCAACCGACTCAATCCCGGTGGTGAGACCCGAGAGGCACCGGGGCAAAGTTGACCTAGATCGGACTGTCGAGGAGTATCGAGCAAGAAGGGCCGAGATGTACCGAATCGACCAATTCCGCATTGATGACCCGGGCCGACCGAGGTTTTGGAGTAGCGAACCGACCCATTCCAAGCCGATTGAAACCCAAAGGTGAAAACCGGGAGGTGCCGGGAAGTTGACCAAGATCGATACGATGAGGCCGAGAGGCGTGGCCGAGTGATAGGCTTGGGGATGCTTGGCCCATTAGTAGTTCCACACGAAAGGGGACAGGCATTTGATGGTAGTTGGCATGCCCGGAGGGTAATTAGCTCCAATCTTCGCATCAACCGTAAAGGTTCCATTAGGTGGTGAACAATTGCTAGCCCCCGGGTTCTCGATACTTTCCAATAACCGATCGATCCGAGCCTCTTGATTTTGTCTTATCTGTTCCAACATCTCGATTCCACTGCTCGGCATTTTGCGGATTTTCGGGGTGTGGAGTTGTACGTCCCCACCGTTCTCCTCTCGAGTTGGTCATTCTCGAAACTTTGAGCCGAAGCGAAGGAGGAAACCGATGAAGTATCCGACTTCGGAATGACCGAGCCGAACAAACGATGACCCGGGGTCTCGATCCAAACTTTGCTTACTGGAAGGCACAAAAGGGTGTGGTTCGACTGGAAAGCGAAACAAAGGTTGGTGTTTGGGCTTAGGGCTCATGCAACATGCGCTTATTTGTTCTTGTTTACTTAAAACATGTTTTATTAACCTAATCGGTTGGAAAAGATTGCTCTTCTTTTTCGCGAACTACTCGATTCCCGGATCGGTGGGCCCCGTCACTACGTCTATAAGCCCCTCGTATTCCACCCGTATTTCGACCTCCCTGTGGTGGACAGCCCCTGGCGAGGGTCCTATAGGGCAAGCGGGTCCCACCGACCGAAAGAAAACGATCCTAAAAGTCTCGGCGGGTAATCGAGTCTTAACGAGCATTCGATGTAAATTACGGACAAAGCCGACGTCAAAAGTCAAGATCATATCCGGGCTCGACGAAAGTCGGCATGATTTGGACCGATAAGCGTCCACAATTGATCTTGACTTGTCGTCGCTAAGCCGTAATTAGGCATGGAATAATCATTAATCCTTGATGACTCAAAGGTCAATGCCGGGAGTCAATGTATAATTTGTGCCGCCGTAGCCGAAGTCAAGGCGCCGGTCAATATCTTGGTCAAAGTCTCGCGGCGGAAAACCGGCGTAACTTCGACCGATTAGGGTCCCCGAAAGATATTGAGTCGGTATGCCGACAAAGGCTTGAAAGGAAAGGTCTATACACGTACACGGCATGACACGCACTGCACTAAAACCAACCGGGTCTCTGACAAAGTGTGTCACGGACAAGTGCATGGTCGACACGAGGCTCCATGGGATGTTTGGGTAGTCCTGTGCTCATCCGAGAGGCGTAATAAGACCAAACGGACCGCGACAAGGATTTCCCGGTTAGAGACGTAGTGTGCGTGTAAGGTCACGTGCGCGTAGTGTGCAAGGCCTATCTTCTTTTTCCGAGTAAAATAGAAAATTTTTATGTGTTTTAAAAAGGCATGATGCATGATTTTTTTTTTGAAAAATTTTTTTTGAAAATTTTTTTTTTTGAATTTTTTTTTTTGAAAATTAATGAACACATAAGCACATAAGCACAAAAAATCCGACAGTTAGGACATGATTTCCGATAGTCAACACTTTGACTTTTCCCGAGGCGGCCAAAAACAAACACGAAAACTGTGCAAAAATCAACACACACAAAGCAAAGGATTTTCAAATGTTGAGACGGAAGCTTGACCCTCAAAAGCTTTTCCTTTTTTTTTTGAAAATAATGATACCGGTACGTGGGATTGTTAGACCACAATTTATCCCCGACTCGTGTTAGGAGGCGATAACGGGAAGTTTAATGGTTTCCACCAATATACCAAATATCATTTTTTTTTTAGAAAAAGCTTATTTATCCCCAGCGGAGTCGCCACTGTGATGTACCCGATTTTTTTTTGTGAATCAAACGGAGTCGCCACGCCATTTTTGTTTTAAGGGCCAAAACTTTGAAAAATGCCCGGAATCAGAGATTTAGGTTCGGAGGTCATGTTACGCGTCGGGAAGGACGTTAGTGTGCACCCGGAGCGCCTCGTAAAACGAGTCTTCCAAACATTTGAAATCCTTTTGTGTGTGTGTGTGTGTGTTTTGACCAAAATGAGTTGAAACTGGGAAAAACAAAAATGGGGACTTCTTTATAAGACTTTGAACAATCCCCAAGATTTTTGGGTTGAGTCTTGGCACTCAAAAGATTTTTGGGAGTTGAAAAGCAATTCTGCCAGAATGAAAAAAGCAGTTGACCCTTGACTTTGAAATGGACTTTAGGGCTTGAAAACTCCAGAATCTGGGAAAAGTCCGGGAATGAAAAATGTTCAAAACACCTTAAAAAAGGTTTCTGTAAAAGAACTTTTCATTTTGGAGATGATTTGAGGGGTCAAAAACTTCTGGAAATCTCAGATCTGAAATCTGGATTTCCAGAGACTGATGAACTGACCTTTAAAAGAAAATTTGAAAAAAGGAGTTTTACTCACACAAAAAATAAAGTAAAAATATGTATGGAAAGATCTGGATGTTGGCTACAAAAAGTATTTTGTAGTCAACACCAAATTCCAAGTTTATCTATGTCCAAAAAATTAGACCATGGACTGAGGTCTGAGAAAATTGCTACTGGACAGCAACTTCCCATGAAAGAAAATATGATTTTAAAGGGGGATTTTGCATCCATGCTTGTCCCCATTTCCCTAGGTTTTGTTTAGTGATCACTAGACATTTTAGTGGTGAATCAACTATACCAAACCATCCTTGGGGTACATTAGGACTAAGCATTTCATTTGCTTGGGAAGGGGGATTTCATCCTTTGAAAGAAAGATTTTGTGTATGAAAATGATTTTTGGAAAACACTTTTTAGTGAATGATCTTTAGAAAAAACACTTTTAAGTGAGTAAGAAAATGATTTAGGCCTTTTAAATGGTCATCCATTGGAAATTTATTCCAAGGTGACTACATTTTTAGGTCAAGCAAAGATGAACAAATTGATGAACAAATTACATCTTCAAAGTTTGAGATGCATGCATTGATGAAAGAAATTTAGGGTAGGGAGAGGGAGGTTATACCTATCTTCCCTTGTGTATGAGCTTGACTTGAAGAGTATCAAGATTTGAATGTGTTTAGGGTTGGTGATTAGAGTTGGTTAAAGAGAAAACAAGTAGATAACAATGAAGTCCTCTATGTTTTCTCTCTAGTCCTCCTCCTAAAGGGTGATTTGAGCTTGAGTTAGTGTATGTATGTGAGTATCTATGAGAGTGATTTGAAAGTATTTTGAGTGAGTGGGATTTGGGAAAGATTGGAGAGAAAATGGTGGCAATTCAAGGGAATTCCCACTGTTTTCTCTCTATATTTCGCCAGAGTTTCGTTGCTGTGATCAAATTGTCTTCTTTTACTGAGAGAGGAGGGTTCAATTTATAGGCCCCTGTGAGGGACAAAGATGTCCGCGCGGATCCGACTGTCGCGTGCACTGTTCACTTCGCTGCTGCAGGCCTTTTGGACAGAAGGAATAATCTTTTGAAAATTCAAACTGGTTGTGTTTTTCAACTTGCCCAATTCGGATTTTTCCAATTTCTTTTGCTTTTTGAGATTCTTTTCCTTGTTTATCTTTAAATGGCAATCCCTAATCTACCCTCACTTTGTTAGAAATGTTAGGAATTGTTAGAAATGTTAGAAATGTTAAAACTTTCGTTAACTTTCTAACGAAAAAGCTACCAACTCAAATTGGAGCACTTACAACACTTCCATCGAAGTGCCTGTGGGGAAGGTCTTGGTGTCCAGCCAATATACTAAGTAACACTTCACAAATATCCTAGATTAATCACATTAATCATTTTAATGAAATTGACATCCCATAATCTAGATTAATCATATTAATCATATATTTCAATTTCATAATCATGGTATATCAATATATACAATTACTTCACAAGCAAAACTCATACAATTTCACATTCTAGATCATACACATCATGAAAATCAACATAATCCCATTATCTAATTATCATGATTTTCTAATATAAACATCATGAACGGGGCTCTGATACCACTGTTGGGTTTCGAGGGTCCATGCGCAGCGGAATAATGCAATAACTCGAAAAACCCCAAGCCCTAGAATCCGTTCTAGATGATTAATTAAGAAAGATGAAATAGAAATACCAACCTTGAGTGCTTTTGTCGTTGATAAACGTGACCCAACTCCAGATTGACGATCTTGCGAATCCTTGATGAACGATTGTTGAATCACGAACAAATGATCTTGAAGAGCGAAGATCCTCTATGAGTATCCACGCGATGAACGAACCCTAGAACTCTTCTAGGAGGATTGCTAGATCCCTCGATTGAAACTCCTTTCAATCTATGAAGTGTTATGGAATTGGTGTGATGATTTCAATTCACAATTGAAAAATCTCTCAATTTTGTGTTTCTATAAACTCAAAATTCGTGACTGGCTGCTAGGGTTGAAGAGGGATACTATTTATACTTTATAAATATTATTCCCTATTAAAAACCCTAAGCAAATTCGGTTTCAGCGTTACAGCGTACGTGGGCGGTCGCCCACAAGGAGCTGGGCGGTCGCCCATGTGAACAGCGCCTAATCCCCTTATACGAAAACCAACATGGGCGGTCGCCCATAAGGGCAAGGGCGGTCGCCCATCAAGACAGTCTCCAATGCCTTGTTTTCGAATAAACATGTGCGGTCGCCCATGACCTTTTGAGCGGTCGCCCAAGTCAACCATTGACTTGTGGGCGGTCGCCCATGGCCACTTGGGCGGTCGCCCAACACACCAGAATCCATAATTTCATTTTTGACAATTCGTTCGATGCGTGTGACCCCATAGGACTATACTATGTTGGCAATGAGTCCGATCACATCGATCCTCATAAGACATGAGCGGACTCTAGCAAGCCATCATGCCTACCCAAATAGTATAATATCAAGTTCGATTTTCCTATATAGAACATATCACAATCCCATTGTCACACGATGTTATATTGAACATGAGTCATGGTCCACGTCAACTCATATTGTTCAATGCTTTCTCGTTACCAAGTAAATTGATTAATCGAATGATATTAATCACATTAATTCATTCGGGCATGGCCATGCACTACATCAATCTTACTTACGAGTGGCCTAGCAAACATCTCTCTTTACGAGGGACAATTTTCCATCTTGACTTATCATTCTTCCCAACAAGAATCATACCATGCCAATGATAGCCCTTATTGTCATCCGGTTAAAGACAACGTTAAACTATATCAAACATGAAATTCATCGAGCGGAAGACGATGATAATCTCAGGTCAAAGGATATCAATGATATGACTATATGAGATTTAATTATGACATATGACCATGACATAAATCTCATAATGGGTCAAGTCCAGTACCTTGTTCTCTAACAAGTACCCATGAATCTAATGTGCATCTCCATGCATATAATCATCACATGATTATCCATTAGACTTCATACTAGTGCTTCATAAGTACTAGGGACACGATTATTATAACTAAACATGCAAACACATATAATAATCAAAGAAATAATCTCTTATATAAATAAACAATGACATTACATAAAGGTCTATCTCTATAGGCCTAGGGCACTAACACCTACAGTGTTGCGTGTACTAAGTCAAGACAAATATCTCCAACTGCTGAGATCCATCCAACTAATCTCTCTCTCTACTATAAATATCAGGCCCGCCTCTGAGGAAGAGCAAGGTGATCAATTGAACAGGGCCCCCAATTGTGAAGGGGCCCAATTTTTTTTTTTTACCTAGTATTAGCCCACCCAGCAGATCTACAGTGACATCTCCCTCTCTCTCTCTTTCTCTCTTTCCTGTCTCCAGTCCAGCGCCCTCTAGTCTTCTTCTTTCTTGGACCCTCCGCCTTCGTCTTCCTCAATCGTCTCCCTCTCGCTCTCTTTCTCTCTCTCCCATCTCCAGGAGCAGGCCGCAGGCGCCATCTTCTTCTTCCTTCGTCTCTTCCTCAATCCTCAATCATCTCCAACCGGCGAGATTAGGTCAAAATTCAGGCTCGATCTACGAAATTCAGGTTGATTCCTTCGCTCCAGGCGGCCCTGGTCTTCTTCTTCCTTCGTCTTCCTCATCTCCAACCGGCCACATCTACGAAATTCAGGTTGATTCGCTCCTTAACTTTGTACTTAATTTTATTTTGTTGTTTTTTTTCATATATTTAGCTATGGTTAGGAAATTCAATATTAAAAAAAGACCCATTTTCTTTGTTTGCACCGGGGCCTCAAAATCTTAGGGGCGGCCCTGATAAATATCATCACCTATCCTATTGGGCAAGTTAAGTCACATTATCTAAACCCTATCACGCAGACACACTAAAACATTCCAAGTTTTATTCTCAGTTAACATTCCTCAGAGATCTTACTCTCACACCTGAGGGTTAGAGCCGAAATTAACCCCGACTTAGTCTCTAACGGTGCTCATTATTTGTGCTGTGATCTAGGTATCAAGTTCGTACAATGCCAGTTATTTCTTCATTAGTGAGACCTCAAAATACGTGACATCATCAAATATATACAAGGGAATTTTCCCATCAAGTTCCTTTTTTGACATACTCCTTCCCACTAAGTTCCTTATTTTATTGAAATGACTCGAAAGTTTCTTTTTCACGTAAACTTCCTATATTACCCCTGTTATATTCCTCCCTTCTTTCCCGTTTCTTCTCTGCGATGCAATTTCTCAACTGCGTCCCCTGCATCGATTTTCTAATTCAGCGATCATGAGCTAAATCCAATTTCAATACATAATCAAATTCCTAGGGTTTTGATCATTCTGCGAATTATAAGCTTTCGATTGAGATCAAATTCCTAGGGTTTTGACCGGATTCAATTCGACTCTGGAAACATGTCTTCTTCATCAAGTTCTATGCTACATTTACAAAGTAATACCTATATTTTGCGTTTGATTCGATTTTTTTTTTTGGTTTAGATATGAAGTATTTTAGGTATTGAATTGAAATCAGATTCAATTCAAATCATCAGTATAATACAACATGCTGTAGTATCTATTTGATATACAATATTTGAAGCTTATTAGGTTTTTCAATGTTATCTAATGCTGAAGAGTGGTTGATTATTTTTCATAGATCGTATGTGCATTCATTATTAACTTATGTTCCAGTTAATCATACAACATTTTAATTTTTTGGATGCAGTATTTTGTATAGTCACTCTGGAATTGACTGAGTTTTTTTATTGTGTTTAATAGGTGGATATGAATGTGTTAGCCATATTTTGATAACATATTTAGGTGAAACTCGTGTCCTGCGATTTGATTCAGTTGATTCATTTGAAGAGTTGTGTGACTACGTTTTAAGCAAGTGGGATTCAATTGTTAAAGAACATTTTGTGCTTCTATATTATATACCTGGAAAAGATAATTGTATCTTAAGCAATGAAGCTGAGTTTGAAAGTATGCGCTATTTGGTTAGACGAAATGGTCTTGATTGTGTTGACATGACTGTTAAGGCTTCTTTAAATACTGGAGTTGTTGCAAGACTTGGTTGCAATAAAGAAATTGAGTCGTATGAGAACGATTGTAGTAGTGAATTGACGGATAATAGTGTTCAAAGCTCTTCTGATGTTTGTCAATCAAACAATCTGATAATTAATGTTTGGAAGACTTTAATTTCGGGGGTAGGTCAAGGATTTAAAGGGGGAATAGTAGATTTTCGGGACAAGTTGACAAAATACTGTATATCAATGGGATTTCAATTTCAGTACAAAAGAAACACTTCAAGTTGTGTGAGAGCAATATGCATTTTTAGTAAGACTAGGAATTGCAAGTGGAAAATATCGGTGAATTTGAGCAGTGTTATTGGAATTGCTTACATTTTTAAGTATGAACGTTTTCATACTTGTGGTGATATTGTCATAAGGTTTAATGACAGAAGGTTGACGTCTGATTTGGTTGATGGTTTGATTCATGATACGTTGAAGGAAATCCACAAATGACTCCAAATGATGTTATGGGTCACTTGAGAGTTCATTATGGGTTGTTTATATCGTATAAAGTTGGATTGTCTGCACTTGCAAAAGCTAGTGCCAAGGTATTTGGAGATGTTTCCTTGTCTTATGACCAGTTGCGTTCATATACTGAACGAATAAAGGATGTTGATCCTCACAGTACAGTTGATTTTGATTATGACAAAGATACCGGTCATTCCAAAAGATGTTTCATTTCATTTGGAGCTGCGTTTGATGGATTTGAGTAGTGTCGTCCCTTGATTTTTCTTGATGGTACTTTCTTGACTTGCAAATACAAAGGTCATTTGCTAGCTGCCACTACAAAAGATGGAAACAATGGTATAATTTCTTATTATGCATTTCATTTTATATATATAGGTGTGTTGTATTGATATGATTAAATACAACATTCTTTAATCATGCTTGTTAGTGTTAGAAAACGTGTATTGTCCCTTGTGTCACATACCAGTGTTGCCACTGGTGTTGCCACAAGTGTTGCCATTTGGATTTGGCAACACTGAAATAGTTACTGTATTTTTCACAAATAAAAACGTGGTAATTAATGAATATATAACAGTAGTTAGTCTGCTTTAGATGAGGTTAAACAGGTCAAAGGAGCTATGCTAGGCGTTATTTACAAAAGAGAAGGAAATTAATATATAAACATGTGTTTATATGATTAATTAATGATCAAGCAAAAAGAGATATTGTTTAGCTATTCAGGGGGAGCTGAAGATAGAGGTACAAGGCTGCTACAGCTTGGAGTACAAGGTGGAGAAGCCTAAGAATCTTCTACAAAAAAGGAAAATGGAGCTAAAAAGGAGGAAACTAATTCAAGGCTGTTGCTGATCATTTTGAGTAGGCTCCAAGTCTTGGAGGCCTATATAAAGTGCAGTAGATCTTCATTGAAGATCACCCAATTCAGAAAACGCAAATCTGCACAAGAAAAGAATTCTGCTCTCAAGTGTTGCCATTCAGTGTTGGCAACACTCAGTCCGACACTCGAAATTTTCATATAGATTTTTATATTTTCGTGAGGTTTTGAGTGTTTATATTCAGAGAGAATTCTTCATTTAATGTTCCTTGAGTTAATGATCATTGATCATTAAGGGAACTTCTTTGACCTTGTATTGAATTCATATTATATATAGAAAGGTCTTGCTCTCCTGGCACCCATCAAGTTATATATTTATATAACTTGATAAAAATTATATTCTTGTGTATTGTTATTTACTTCCGCTGCAATTTATTACTATTGATTTGTTGTTTTTTCGAATTGGTGTCAATTGTGTTGTTATTAGTATTATCAATACTATTGACAACACTTTGTGAGTTTCGCCTCACTTTGCTAAGCCATAGACAATTTCAATTGGTATCAGAGCCTAGCACTTGATATAATAAGTGTTCGGTCCTCTTTTGTCATGGCTTTGAATCTTGCTAATCCATTTCTAGGGAGGCTTTTTATTTTTTATGAATATGTAAAGACTCTCTTGTGCATGTGCATCAAATTAATTGATGTTTGGGCATTTAAGTCTATTCCTAATGTCCTTCCAATGAAAAAAAATACTTTTACCTTGATAAATGTTGAAACTAAGACTAGTTTTGTAAAAGATCATGTTAAGGAAAAAGGTAGTTTTTCTAGTAAAGTGTCTGATCATATCCTTGAGTGTGAATATTGTCACAATGATGGACACAATAAATCATATTGTTTTATTTTACAAAAGAAAATGTCCAGTTCTCAAGTGTTGTCTCAAGTTTTGCCAAATTCTCATGGCAACACTCAAGACAACACAGGAGGTCAGAAAGACAGAATTTCGAAAAAGGTTTGGTTTTCCAAAGCTAATCTGAAATGTAATGTTGTTTATACTGCTTTGAAGACTAAGATTTCAGGTTCATGGTACTTTGATAGTGGTTGTTCTCGCCATATGACGGGAACACAAATATTCTTGAAAGAATATGAACCTATTCAAGGAGGATATGTGTCTTATGGAGGTGGAGGAAAGAGCAAGATTCTAGGGAAAGGAACACTTGATGTTGCCGAATTCCCTGCCTTAAAGAATGTCCTGCACGTTGATGGCTTGATGTGTGATGACAACTTAGAGGTAAAATTTAAAAAGAATACTTGTGAAGTTTTTGATCATACTAACACTTGTGTTATGACAGGAACCAGATCAAGTGACAGTTGCTATGTTGTTGGTGAACAACAAGTATGCAATTCAACCAAGGTTGATGACACACTTTTGTGGCATAAAAAAATTGGGACATCTCCATTACATAAATTTGGAGAAACTTTTTAGGTTTGATGCTATTAAAGGAATTCCCAAATTGATTTTTAAAGATAAATTTGTGTGTGGGGATTGCCTTAAAAGTAAACAAACCCGTGTTACCCACAGTGTTGCCCAACATCAAGAGCAACACTTTGGAACAACACATTGTTTTCAACTTTTGCACATGGACTTGATGGGTCCAATTGAGGTAGATAGCCTGGGAGGTAAGAGGTATTCTTATGTCATTGTGGATGATTTTTTTCTAGATTTACTTGGATCTATTTTTTAAAAGAAAAATCTGAAACTTTTGATAAGTTTAAATTCTTACATTCCAAAATCAAAAATATATTTTGCTTACCTATTTTTCGTATAAGATCTAACATGGAAAAGAATTTAATAATATTTCCTTTTCCACTTTTTGTGAGAAAAAGGGAATTCACCATGAATTTTCGACCTCTAAAAGGTTCAACAAAATTGGGTGGCCGAAAAGAAAAATAGGATTTTACTAAAAATGGCCCGTGTCATGATGTTTTCCAAAAGTATTTCGAAAAGATTTTGGGCTGAAGCGTTGAACACGTCTTGTCACATTTATAATAGAGTTTTATTAAGACCTGGTACAACAATGACACCCTATGAGATTTTGAATGGGAAGAAACCTAATGTTCATTACTTCCATGTTTTTGGGTGTGTTTGTTTCATATTGAATGATCAAAATCATTTAGGTAAATTTAACTCTAAGAGTGACAAGACCATTTTTCTTGGATATTCTCAAAATTGTCTTGCATTTCGTGTGTATAATTTGGGATTGAGAATCGTTCAAGAGTATATAAATATTTTGTTTGATGATTTGGCTAGCATTACAGGTGATTCAGTTGTAGACACTCCTATAATATGGGTTGAACAACTTGAAGAAGTTGCTGGAGAAAGTGTTACCTCAAATGTTGAGTCTGGTATTGAACCAAGTGTTGTCATTGATACGGCAACACTAGAGACAACACCAGAAATCAGTCCAAGTGCAGAAAATGAAGATGATAAGAACTCCAATGGAGTTAATGATCCAGTGAGGAGGGATCCCCCTTTGAGAATTCAAAAGAATCATCCTATAAGTCAAGTGATCGGGGATTTGAATGATGGGATACAAACAAGACACAAGGAACCGGTAAATTACCGAGACATGGTAAAATATGTTAAGGTAAATCACTTTTGTTTTGTATCTAAACTTGAATCTAAAAGGGTTTTTATTGAATTAAAAGATGAGTTTTTGATTCAAGGTTTTAACCACGAGAGATTTTCTAGTTTGAAAACATCTCTTGGTTTGTGTTTCGTTTAAAAAACTCCTGGATTATTTTGTTGTATATTATGCTTTATTAATTTTTGTTTCTTTTATTATTTAAAAAAATAAATTCCTTTTAGTTTAAACCCAATGGGGGGCATTTACTGACCTTTTTGTTCTAGTATGTGTATATACTTAAGGTTAACATTTTTTATAAAATACCCTTTGTGCTTAAAGTGACAAAGTCACTTATATTATGTTGATATTGAAAAAGGCAAAGCTTGTTAAAATATTCCCAAAGGGAGTATAATGTAGTTGTTTTATACTAAGTATTAGGGACATGGAGCTCGCTACTACAGTGTACCCTACTTGAAAGGTATAAAACTTACTACATATAGCTTTACACATTTATAAAAAACTCAGGGCACGAGCTCGCTACTACGATGCTTCCTTGTAAATAAAGAATGTGTAAAGCTTGCTTAATAATTGCCTAAGGAATGATAAGATATATATGTTGAAAAAATATCAAGGGGATTTTATTCAAAATGTTGTCTTGTGTGTCACGCAACATTGCTAGTAACACATTAGTAGATGCTACATTATTTTTTTTATTTCTTGTTTTTGTTTTTGTTAATTAAATTTTGAATTTCCAAAAGTCTACTTTCTTATATTTAGAGTTTGTGAAATTTAAAAGGTTTTTAGCAAAAATATTTAATTTTTGTCTAACTAATTGTAATTTAGAAATATCTATTTTTTTGAATTTTGAAAAACTCAATTTTATAGATATTGCTAAAATTATTTTTAGTTATTATATATTGAAAAATGAAAAAAAAAATTAAAAAAAAAAAAATTTGGTCGGATAACAGTGTTGGAGTTTGTTGAGATAAGGGATAATTTTGTGTTTTGAAAATGTCAAATCACCCATTATTTCTCTTTATTCATCCCTTAAATTTCTCACCCTCCTAAAACCCTCTTCCTCATCGTCTCTCTCTTCGTCTCTCTCTCTAAACAACAGTCTGTCTTCATCTTCTTCCTTCTTTAATTCGCCATGGTTAGCCCATCAAAATCCTCTCAAATTTGTCTCCCATGGAAGTTTCTCCTATAACCCCCTCAAGTGTTGTCTCAAGTGTCGCCATTCCTATAAAGACATCACATGCGACAACACTTTCCGCAAACACCAACCCTTGGCTTGGTTGTGTTAATTCCCCTCCTACTCCTGTTTCAATGGCTCTCTATGCGAGCTCTCTGCCACAATAGCTCACTCCAGCTCATCGAATCATTTAGTGTACAACTTTCTTCACAGGAGAGTGGTCACTAGTGATGTTGATGATAGTGAGTCGTATTAAGCATTATATATTCCCGGCAATGCCAAGTGATAATTTATGAATATGGCTAGAATATATGTGTTGAATGGGAGATTGAGATAGTGATCCTATTAATGTTAGATGTTGGAAAAATGTTACAACATTGATTTTATTTTTGAATAAAATCTTACATTAAAGGGAAGTTTATTGTTAAGGGGGAGATTGTAAGGGTGATCCTATTAATGTTAGATGTTGGGAAAATGTTACAACATTGATTTTATTTTTGAATAAAATCTTACATTAAAAGGAAGTTTATTATTAAGGGGAAGATCTATATAAAGGGGAGATATATTGTTATAGGCATGACTAACATTGTATGCAGGTACATCACGTTGTATTTTGTGAAGAAATACGTAACTAAGGGGGAGATTGTTAGTGTTAGAAAACGTGTGTTGTCCCTTGTGTCACATACCAGTGTTGCCACTGGTGTTGCCACAAGTGTTGCCATTTGGATTTGGCAACACTGAAATAGTTACTATATTTTTCACAAATAAAAACGTGTAATTAATGAATATATAACAGTAGTTAGTCTGCTTTAGATGAGGTTGAACAGGTCAAAGGAGCTATGCTAGGCGTTATTTACAAAAGAGAAGGAAATTAATATATAAACATGTGTTTATATGATTAATTAATGATCAAACAAAAAGAGATATTGTTTAGCTATTCAGGGGGAGCTGAAGATAGAGGTACAAGGCTGCTACAGCTTGGAGTACAAGGTGGAGAAGCCTAAGAAGACCAAGTCTTCTACAGAAAAAGAAAATTGAGCTAAAAAGGAGGAAACTAATTCAAGGCTGTTGCTGATCATTTTGAGTAGGCTCCAAGTCTTGGATGCCTATATAAAGTGCAGTAGATCTTCATTGAAGATCACCCAATTCAGAAAACGCAAATCTGCACAAGAAAAGAATTCTGCTCTCAAGTGTTGCCATTCAGTGTTGGCAACACTCAGTCCGACACTCGAAATTTTCATATAGATTTTTATATTTTCGTGAGTTTTTGAGTGTTTATATTCAGAGAGAATTCTTCATTTAATGTTCCTTGAGTTAATGATCATTGATCATTAAGGGAACTTCTTTAAACTTGTATTGAATTCATATTATATATAGAAAGGTCTTGCCCTCCTGGCACCCATCAAGTTATATATTTATATAACTTGATAAAAATTATATTATTGTGTATTGTTATTTACTTCCGCTGCAATTTATTACTATTGATTTGTTGTTTTTTCGAATTGTGTCAATTGTGTTGTTATTAGTATTATCAATACTATTGACAACACTTTGTGAGTTTCGCCTCACTTTGCTAAGCCATAGACAATTTCAATGCTCACTATTACATAATGCATCATATTTTCACTTTTTTATTCAATGTAGTATTATCTTTGTTTACAAGAGCACTATATGATGCAGTAGTTCTTGTTATATTTGTAGGTCTATTCAAATTGCTTTTGCTATCGTTGGTTCGGAGGATAATGATAATTGGAGTTGGTTTATAAAGCATCTTGTTCCAATTATTGGCGGTAGATCTATTACTTTTATCTCAGATCGCTGCAAGGGTATTAGTAATGGTTTACAAGAGCACTTTCCATTTTGCCATCATGCTTTTCGTCTATTTCACGTAATTGGAAACTTGAAGCATAAGTTCAGTGGTGTAAGGGATCATAGACAGAAGATGGTTTTCCTTCTTAAGAAATTGGCTTATGCCCATACATTGGAAGAGTACAATGATGTATTTCAAGTTGCCATTTCTGAAGGTGGTAATAAAATGATAGAATTTATGGAAAACCTACCAGCTGATAGTTTCTCAAAAGTGCATTTTAAAGGAAATCGGTATGGTGAAATGACATCGAATGCCTCTGAGTCTTTTAATGCACAAATAAAGAAGTTCAAACACTTGCCGGTAACTGAGATGATAGATCAAATTCGTAAAATGCTGATGGAGCAGATCTATAATCGCAGAATTGAAGGATCCATGTGGAACTCAACACTATGTCCTACAATTATGCTGAAGTATAATCGCAGGGCCGAAGAGGGTCGTGCTTGGGCTGTTGTACCATCATCTCGTACTCTCTTTGAAGTTTTGAGTTAACCTTTTTCCTGCATACAACATTTATAAACTACTGCATCTAATTGATAATACTGCATTTCTACATCTAATTGATAATACTGCATTCATACATCATTCATACAACATTGCATCTAATTTCAAAATACCACATTTATAACCATCATTTCATAATTTTTAAAATGCACTTTGAGAAATCTAAAACATTCATTAAAACAATATCACACAATACTGTATGCATTATTTTAAAACTTTTTTATCAATGAATATTTTAATACTGTATACTACTGCATTTCATAAATGTTGTAGTATAAGAAATACATCATTCATGTTGTATAATCTAAATGATACAACATTATAGTATAAGAAAAATTATTAGATGTAGTATTCTGAAATGCAGTAGTTTCAAAATACATCATTCATGTTGTTTAATCTTAAACGATACAACATTAATGAATGCATTAAGAAACTACAACATTCATGAATGTTGTAGTATTTAGAAAAATAATATCACACAATACTGTATTTCAAAATACAACATCTTAATTCAAAATACTGCATATCAGATCTGAGTAAATGATACAACATTTACCAACCAAAATTATACAACATGCATCTAAATTAAAAATACTGCATCAACGATTTAACAATACTGCATCGGTGATTCATTGTAGAAGATATATCTCAAAACCTAATGTTTGAGATTTTGAAAATACAACATCTCAAAACCCTAGGATTTGAATTTTGAAAATACAACATCTCAAAACCCTAGGGTTTGAGATTTCGAAAATACAACATCTCAAAACCCTAGGGTTTGAGATTTCGAAAATACAACATCTCAAAAACCTAGGATTTGAGATTCCGAAAATACAACATCTCGAAACATAGGTTTGATTTTTGAAAGTGGTTTAAAATACCTTGATAGTGTTTCTCGTTGATGTAGTATTTCGATTGTCACTTGAAATCGGATCTATTAACATGAACTCATCTCTATCGCCTCCAAGGAATTGCTGAAGAAGTTTTGATTTTCGTTGGAATTGGTTTTGGGGAAAATGATCGTTGAATTGATTTGGGGAAAAGAAGATGTTGAAATGATTTGAAAAAGTGAGTGTTGATGGCATGGATGTAATATCAAAAAGTTCAGAAGGGCATTTTTGTTCAAACGAAACAAAATATTAATGGGCCTAACAAAAGGAAACTTAGTGGTCACTAATTTGTAAAAAAGGAACTTATGGGTCACTAACTCTATTATATACAATCTATAAGCTATTAGTTTTCTCTGATATCTCATGTTTAAAGTGAAATTAAATTTACCCTAAAATACAAATATGCCTACATGTTGTTAATGCATGAGCTTTACTGGTTAAAACTTAAAGAAATCTACTTAGTTACCTAAAATAACAGTTTAAGTATATTAAGTGATGTTAGAAATTATAACTGAAGTTGATAAAAAATGCATGATAGAATACACAGAAATGATATGAGTTAATTTTAGGTACAATTCGCATTTATGCAAGATGAACAATGCATCTAATTGACAATTTGCTCCAAGTCCCGTTATGAACAAAATAATAATCTTGGGCATATCCTGTGGTTTATCTCCGTCAGTCATTGAGAGACCGGTGGCTTGTGATCCAGGATATAGTCCGACGAAGCTGAAAAACCTGGGTATCAAAAATAATAATAATAATAATAATCTCGCCCATCAGTTCATGCATGAGCTATCAGAATAGCAATAGAGTAGCAATATACTCCCTCCGTCCCGCCTAATGCTTCACCATTTTGGTAAAGCACGTAAATTAAGAAAAGTGATGAGTGGGAGAAGGGTTGTGAGAGGAAAGAAGTGAGTGGATATGACAAGTGGGGCCCACAATTTAAATATGTGAGGGGGAAAAGTTAGTGAATATGACAAGTGGGCCCCACAATTTAAGTACTCTCTCCATCCCAATAAAAGCTTCACCAATTACCCAAAAGGGCGTCCCGTTAGAAGCTTCACCTTTCCTAAAATGACAAAGAATCTTTACTATTCCACACACTAATTCTCTCTCCTATTTCACTTTTATACTCACAACACTTTTCAAATTTACTATTCTCTCCACTCATTCTCTCTCCTATTTTACTTTTACACTTACAATATTTTTTCCACTTACCTTTTTTCTTAATTTGCGTGTCGGGCCAAAATGGTGAAGCTATTATCGGGACGTAGGGAGTATGTGAGAGGAAAAAGTGAGTGGGGTTGACAAATGAGGCCCACATTTATTATCATTTTAGAAAAGGTGAAGCTTCAATCGGGATACCAACTGCTTCATCAAAACCGCTTTACAAACCGCCTCTCCCAAAACCGCTTTGTATCACTATTATTCCGCTGTGCATTTTACATCTCTACTTGCAGTCTATTATCAACTGCAAGCGGTTTTGTAAGCTTAGAGGTGTAGTTTTTAAAAGAGGGCGAAAAATTTGCAACAGCTATTTACCCCCCCTCTAGCTGTATTTTCACCCTTGTTGCCACCTTTGGGACCAAAAGTATCCACCAGCATGTCAATGTTGGGCTGACTTTGTTGAGATCTCTGAAATCTACGCAGCATCGGACCTTTTCGTTAGCCTTGGTGACTGTTACGATGTTGGAGAGCCAGGTGGGGTACTCAATGACCCGGATGAATCCCACTTTGAGCATTTTCTCAATTTCTTCCTTTACTTGTAACGACCACTCAGGTTTGATCTTTCTCAGCTTTTGTTTGACTGGCTTGACTTCCGGATCTAACGGTATCCGATGCTCCACTATGAAGGGATTGAGGCCGGGCATATCCTTGTATGACCATGCAAACACGTCCACAAATTCCTTGAGTAGTTCTGTTAGAGTTGCTTGTTCGGGCCCGTCGAAGAAACTGCCAATCTGCGTCTCTTTAGGCTCTTTTGCAGTTCCCAGATTCACACGAGTCAAAACCTCCTCGACAGCTTGGGCTCGGTTTTTCTCTTTCTCAACAACCTGTTTAAAGATTTCTTTAATGTATTGTTCGTTTAGTGTGTCTGCATCTTTATCTAGTGAATCATTATTAACCGTTTTTAAGTTGTTTAGTTAATTTATCATTAGTTAAAGTGGCAATCAGGGGATACTCGAAAAGGTCGATCATTTCATTCAGAGTAAAAGGAAGTACATCATTGGCTACAATTTCATAGTCTTCTGGCGTAAGGCCATCAGACGAATCTAGGGACTCGAATTCGATGACAAGAGACTCAGAGGACTTGAAATAGGTGGACACAAGGGGACGGGGGACCAATCCAAGCTTCGTGACCATTTTCTCTTTGCTCGCGGACGGACCGGGGAGAGTTTCCCAATTCTTCAGGGGCATGGTAGACTGCATGACCATGGCTTGGGGATCTAGCGGCTTCTGTCCTCCTGCTTCAATTACTGCGATCATTTCTTTCACTGAGCCCCAGTCGATCAGGTCTGAATGTGCACTTCTTCCCCAAACATCTGCTGCATGACGGGACCATCCCATTCATCTAGGGAGAATTCTGGAGTCTTGGCCTTTGGTATGACCGGTTCAAACTCAGCTTTTGTGGCCTTCTCGACAGTCGGAATGACTTCGTTGAGCTTCTCAAACTGCTTTACCAGCTCTGGTACCCCTTTGAAAGTGTACTTGTTCTTCACGGTGCTAGTAGCCCCAGGTATCTTGGGTAGATCGAGGAACATTCTTCGGACGGGGTTGGCTCTGGTTCCCCTGAACTTACTGAGGTTCTTCTGTAGCTTCAGCCAATCTTCTGTAAGAGTAGGCTCTTTGACTGTGGAGCGCCCTTTATGAAGTAGTCATTCATGTCAAGACTGAAAGGGGGAGATTTAGGGCAGTTGAAAGGGACTTTTCTTGCAGCAGCTTCCTTTCTTTTTCGAGCTATTTCTTTTTTTTTTTTTGCAATCCCCTCTGAAGTTGGTTCATATCCCAGGCCATGGCGAGTTTTCTGTTCTTTCACCTCAATGACCTTGTGAGTCCCTTGTAGGCGTTTCCCGAGACCCAGACCAGGCAGGTAATTCATCTTTCTCATCATCCTCATAATAGGAGGGATCTTGTCCCGGGTGACAGTCAGATCCAAGTTGTAAAATTGGACTTTACGAGACTCGACTGTGAAGCCAGTCAGCATGAAATCGTCCTCATCATGTTTGATCTCCAAGATGGGTATTCCACCCGTGTCGGTGCCTTCCAAAGTGACTAGGTCTCCATAAATGGTTGTTAGATCCCCATCTGAAACGAACTTTACACACTGATGGAGGCTCGAAGCGACCCCATTAACTTGGTGCAACCAAGGTCTTCCCAACAGAGCATTAAATGTGATTGGGATATCAATGACTTGGAATTCTACGGGTATCATTTTCTTGCCGAACCACAGGTTTAAAGTAGCAGCCCCAAGTACTGTATGAGACGTTGAGTCATAGGTCTTGACTGTGAGGGAGGAAGACTTCAAATCTGTAGGCTTGATGCCGAGCAGGCTCATGATCTTTGCTGGGAGGATGTTCATTCCGGACCCATTGTCAACTAAGACCCGAGGGAGACGCTGTTCATCTAGTTGGACCGTGATGAAGAGAGGCTCGTTATGATCGTCTCCAAACTGGGGGAGATCTAGGTCCGTGAAGGCGATTATGTTTCCGTAGTGGATGTTCCCAATTAATTACACCACGTCGTCAGGGGTAGCATCAATAGGGACCAGTGTGCGGGCCAGATTTCCTCCAATTTCAGCTTGTGGGGGTAAGATGAGGTGAGTAAGGACCACAGAGAGATGTTGGTTTGAGTCTGCTTCAACTGAGTGAGTACAGGATCCTCTTTCTCGGGGTTAGGAGTTTCAGCTGTCTTGGTGTAGGGGTTACGATTCTCCCTGGGTGCTTGATGAAGGAAAACTCCCTCTTGTGATAAAAACCGAGCAAGTGTACTCACTACCGGTGTAGCAGTATGCAAATGCAGGGGTCGAATCCACAGAGACTCGTTGGTAAACAAGTAAAGTAAAAGCAATGAATTTAGTAACCACGGTTTATAGATTTTTATTTAGAACTAAAAAGCATAAAATAAATAACAAAAACTAACTAAACGAGAAAGCAGATTATGAGCAGAGATTCGTAAATTGGATTTCACTTCACCATCATTCTATGCAAAATTTCACTTATAAAACATCAATTCAACTTCTAGGGTTCATTCACTTTAGCTAGGATCGACACGGTTAGGTGGCCGGATTACAATCCTAAATACTCTCTTAATATTGTGACTTCTATTACGGTACCACAATATGCCAAGAATAAATTAAGCACACAAGATTAAAGAACCTAACTTTAATCGATTTCTATTACGGCCCCGATTAAAGTTATTCGACAAATAGTGGTCTATGTATCAAAATCCCAAATTAATGGCGAATTCGATACCCAATTATTCAAAGACGAGTTCGTATCTTAACATACATCTCGAATCTAAGAATAAGAAATTAAACTCTATTAATGAACTAGAAGGAATTAAATTGAAAGAATTAAAAATACTATTGCATAGAAATCCGGTGAAGATCAAAACAATCTACAAATCTAAGAAATTTAGCTACTCATAATTTACAATGATAAAAACCTGGAATGATTTGTTCTTCTCCTCAATTGATTTGTTCAAGAAAAATAAATAAAACTCTCTAATCTATGATATGATATGTGATATATATTATTTTCTTAAACCTAACGTGGCTGCCCCATTTATATAAAAAGACTAGGGCAAAGATTATAAAACCCAAGCCAGGAAAGACAAAACTGCCCTCTTGTACGGTGAAAACCTGTTGTTTGAGACGTCGGAGCGCGGCCGCTCAAGTTGTTAGCGCGCCCGCTCAAGTGGACAGAAACTTTGGCCGTGATAATCCAGACTTAAGCGCGGCCGCTCAAGGCTTAGTGCGTCCGCCCTTGAATGCAGTAAGTTTGTGCTTAATTCTCCTCCTAAGCTTGGCCTTGGCCTGAATGTTGCCTTGGCCCAGATTGCTTATCTCCTGGCCGGCCCTTGGCCCCAAATGGCCTTCTTCTCTCGGCCACTCTCCTTGGCCAAACTCCAGCCGTGGCCCCAATTGCTTGGCCAGCAACCATCAACCCTTTGTACCATTTAGTATTCCATTCGTCTCGCGATTTTCTCGTCGCACTTTGACCACTATAATGACTTCTTTTGCGCTTCGCTCTTTGAGATTTTATTTTTCATTTAATCCCATGAATTTTTATAAATCAAATTCGTCCAAAATTTCCATATTTCCAGTTTAGTCCCTGAATTTTCCAATATTTCCAATTTGGTCCTTGAACTTCCAAATGTCAGTTTTGTCCCAGATTTCAGCATTGTTGCACTTCAGCCCCTGAACTATCAAAACACTAACAAACCATATCAAATATACATAAAACTCGGGAGTCGAACACAAAGAAAGCCTAAAAGTGCATCATTTGGATGGGTAAATACACATCCATCAAACACCCACAAACTAACCTTTTGCTCGTCTCGAGTAAAACAAAACTAAAAGAAATAAAATAAAACTACTCTAAATAAAATATTAAAACAAAATAATTATTTTTGGGAAGTTTGATCACAGATGAATTGTAACGACCCTAACCCTAGGCACCTATTTTAGCATCATATTAATTGCTTTTAATATTATTATTAATATTATGTGTTCATTTTATATATTTGATTTCTTATATTAGGATGAGATGATTGGGAAATTAAATAAAGCATCTTGGGAGAAGTATAATAATAGAAATGGACAAAATAAATAAAATGTGGGTAGTTAGATTTATTTTTGTGGAAAAGTGGAAAGCCTTTAATTTGACTTGGGGGGCCAATTTTCTCATTCATCCTACCTCCTCCAAGTGTCAACTCCCCTCACCCCTCCTTCCTCCTAGTCAAAACCTCCCCCACTTTCCCCATCCTTCTCATTCATCTTCTCCACCAAAATATCCATGGAAGCTTTTCCATGGAAGCCTTCCTTTCCAAGCTCCTAGGGCATTAATTTCTTCTCCATTTGGCAATCCGATCATACTTTTGTGATCAGTGCATCTAGGGGAGTTTATCAAGCTCAAGAAATCCTTAATCCATCTCCTATTCCAAAGTGAGTTGTTATGATTTCCCTTCATATGAATGTTCATGAACTCTTATTTGTTGTTCTTATTATGATGATAATTGTGTAAATGCTTTGGAAGCCTATTTGAAGTTGGGAGATTGGTAAATGGCAAAGAAGGATACTCTTGTTCTTAGAAATTGATTTAGAGTGTAAGAAATGGGTGGAGTTAGATTTAGAAAATGAAAACATGAAATGGGTGGGAAGTTAATTGGTAAATAATCTAGGCCTATATGATCTTGGATTTAGATGATTTAAGTTGAAGTACGTAAGGTTAAACAATCCCTTTTAGTGTTCATGAGATTAAGAAAGATTAAAGAGGAAATAAACTATGTAAAAAGTTGGAAATTCGAATGTGCTGAAAAGGGCCATGGGCGGTCGCCCATGGGGGCTGAGCGGCCGCCCATGTAGGCAGACTCTTGGCTCTCCTTGAAACTCCTTTGGGCGGTCGCCCAAGTGACATGGGCGGTCGCCCATGTCACCAGTCCTTCTCCAGTTTTTCTCCTTTGCTGAATTTTACTAATGACTTCGTGGAATGATCTCTAACCATTATAAACTAATAGAACCTAATCCAATTTGGATATGAATCAATCCCCTTCAACTTAGATTAAAGTAGAACTCGGAAATTGGTTATTAAGCTTGATTTGTACTCCACCAATGTAGTTCGAACTTGGGAAATAGATCGTGAACCTTTATTAAGTTTATTCGAGGTTGTATAATGACTATGTAAGAATGGTTTGAAATACATATTGGCCTTACTTACCCTATTCTTGGTGATTAGTTAGAAATAGAGTAGAAACCATAGGTTTCACTATTTCGTTAATTGAAAATGAGCACGTATCGCCTTGTGGCATTATTTTCCCAATTTGTTGAATTATTGAGTTTGGTGGATACCTTCATATCCTAAGTATGGATTATTTGGCAAGTTGTTATATTTCATCCCGGTGTGGATTATTTGGTATATGATTATATTTCATCCCGGTGTGGATTATTTGGTATATGATTATATTGTATCCCGGTGTGGATTATGTGGTTATATGGATACCTTACTTGGATTTATATTCGTTAATGGTATTATGCATAGTGTATTACATGAACTGTTGCACTATAGTATGGATGTAACATGAGTATATTTTACCATGTTGTTATATGATTATCCCCTTTGTGGATTTATTTCAAGTATCTATTATGTGCTTGAACGTGTTAATATTCGGGGGTATAATGGAATTCAATCAATTACTGATTTGTTCTATAAGTGATTGAAGGTTCATTATACCTGGGACCGTCCCTCTCTGTGGCCACAAAGTGGGGTTTGTGCAAGCTCTTGTATTGAGCAATAAGGAGCCTTTACATACTGCTGCGATTTGGTGTACCGGTGGAATGCTCTGTATGAAGCCAACGGCTTTACAGTAGCGATGATATTATATGATACTCTGAATAAGGGTCATATAAGTATCCTATTTTCTTATATGGATCTCTGGGGTATGAGACCTATAAGCGGTGAATGTGCATGGGGGCAATTCACCAAAGAGTGGAGTTTTACTCCCACGTTGTACGACTTATTGTTCAGACGGGAAAAGGTAAAATGAGGTAACGTAAGGTGTTTACCGCTTTCATAATGTGTTATTTGCTACCATGGTATGTGTTGCATCTTACTTGGCATATTGCTGCATTCATAATAGCATGCTGAGATTTATTCTCACCCCTCTCCCTTTACTGTTTTAGATCGTGCTGAGACAGGTGACTTGAATCAGTGAGGCCGGGGATAAGAGTTTGGACTTTGCATTTGGGGACTTGTCAGGTTAAGCATAGGAGTTGGTTATTAGGAGTATTTTTTTTGTATTACTCTTTTGCAATTCGTATGGAAAACTCTTTTGTTAAACAATGTTAATTAGGGTTTTCAATGTAATTGATCAGATTATGGTTTATTAAAAGTGGTGGTTGGATTTCTTCCTAGTGGAGATATTATTAATTGATTTTTATTTGGAATTTTGAAAAGTGGTTTTCTTTTAAAGGCAAAGAAATGTTTTAAAACATAGATGGGTTTTCTTAGATTGAGCCTCTCCAGCTCGGGACACGTGTAAGGTTCCGGGTTGGGGTGCTCACAGTTGGTATCAGAGCTTAGTTTAGAGGTCAAGGGTAGATGTCTAAACTAAGGGGGAATGTGTGGAAATTGACGCCGAGTGTTTAATGCAGGAGTTCGTTCTAATGGCCGGAAGCGAAGATGATCAGCGAAAGGTTCTAGGAAATGAGGGAGATATGGGTATAGGTGGAATTCAGAATGAAGAGATGATGAAATTATTCAGGATGTTTGTACAAGATATGAAGACTAGAGGATCAGTTTCGAATCAACCTGAGGGATGTCAAAGTGATGGATTGGAAAAATTTGTGAAGATGAACCCACCGAGCTATAATGGAGATCCGGATCCGTTAAAGGCAGAAAAATGGTTAGCAGAAATAAATAGGATTTTTGAGGTTATAGAAAGTCCCAACGAAGAGAAAGTTAGGTATGCCGTTTTCAAACTTGAAGGTTTAGCTGATCAGTGGTGGCAGATATTGAAGGGAAGTTGGGAGCGGGATCATACGCCCCAGACTTGGGATAATTTCACTCAACAGTTCGAGGATTATTTCATTTCAATGGTTACAAGGGACAAGAAGGATATTGAATTTTTAGGACTAAAACAAGGGAACATGACGGTGAATCAATATTCAGTCCGGTTTGAGGAATTAGCTAGGTGTTGCCCTCATTTAGTATCGCATGAGGCGAGAAGGGTTCAGAGGTTTGTAACAGGTTTGAGGAGTGAGTTTAAGAAGAAATTAGTAATTGATGGCTTCACCACTTGTCGAACAGTCATAGAGAGAGCATATAAGATCGAGAACAACATTGAGGGAAATAATAGAAAATCGGAAGGTGGGATTGGAGATGAGCCAAAGTATCTAGGACAAGGATCCAAAATCATTAGAGATCAGCCAAGGGCTTTAACTTCAGGAAGTGTGAGAGAGGAACTAGTGGTAGCTTCTTCATCTAGGCCAATACCCAAACAGTATGGGATGAATTGTAAATATTGCAAGAAGATGGGTCACTCTGAAGACAGGTGTTGGAGTAAGCAAGGGAAATGCTTGAATTGTGGAGAAATGGGGCACTACAGGAAAAATTGTCCTGTATTTCGTCAGAGGTTAGCTTCGGGTGCCGGTCAAAGGGGTCAAAGAGGTGGTATCAAAAGAGATAAGGAAGGGAAACCAAAAGAGAAGGTCCAAGGTCAAGTATGTGTTTTGGGTCCGAGAGAGATGGATTCCCCAGAGGTCACTAGAGGTATATTCCCTGTCTCAGAAGTTAGGGGTCATATTTTATAGATCCTGTTTCATATCATTATGTGTGGCATAGCGTTTTGCTTTTATGTGGTATACATTGTTTGAGATTTTGTTTTATTGTTAGAGGATTCTGCTCTTATGAGAGAATACCTCGAACCTTCTTTGGTTTACCACGATGGTGATGTGGTTATGGCTGAGCATGTATTGCCAGTTGAATTGGTATAATTATTAATTTATGATTTTGAGATATATTTGACCTGGAGGATTAAGTAGTTGATGTATAACAGTAGACTATCATAATAAGTGAGTCTCCTTTTTCCATGCCTAAATTGCTTATATTGGTATTTGATATAGGTAAACCTTAATGTGAAATTCTTGTTATATATGGGTATTTAAGGTGAAAATTTTGCATTAAGATGTGAAGAGTAATTGGTATATGTTAGACTTGCATAAGAAGTCCTTTCAAAATTTTTATGTGCTAGTTGTGAGTAAATGATAAATGTGCTCCCGTCGGTATATTTCATGTGTTGGTTCTGAGTATGACAAGCAAAATTTTAAACCCTTATCTTGATGACTTTAGGGTAATTAGAATTGGGTTAATGATTCCTTGGGAGGAGTCCCTGCATGCAAGTTTGACTAGTATGAGTTGGCTCGAGAGGATTTCAAATTTTGGGTTCTATAGTCTTAAACGCGGATGTTACCATGGATCTTGTGAGGATTGAGTCTGTGATCTTTGAGTTGGCAAGTGCTACCGAAGAAATTTAAGGAATTCTTAAGAATTGTAAAGTCTTTGCTTTAGTTGACTCTAAAGGACGTATAAATGGTGTAGGATGTAATGAGGATGAATCTTATTGTTAGTGATGGAGAATAGGTTGGCTTTAGACCCAATCCTTACTTTACCTAGTGGATGTGAGAATCTTGTGAAATTTTAAGTGTACAATAAAGGAAGATCAGGGTGTAGTGTTATGCAAAATGGGAAAGTGATAGCGTATGTTTCAAAGAAGTTAACTTAGATAGAGCGGAATTTTCCTATCCTTTATCGGGAGTGGTTACAATTGTTGGTGTGATTTAAGTGAAATCTTATCTTTTGAAGCTTCCTTTTTGGGGTTAGTTACCAATCCTAAGAGTTGAAGGATTTAGTTAGTCGAAAGGAAGAGATTTGAAGACTATCCAAATTCTGGAAGAATAGGTTGTGTTTGTGTGACGGATTTCCCTTCAACTTGAGAAGTTTAATTTACCTTAGCGAGTTTGCGTATAATAGCAGTTATCATTCTAGCATTGAGATAAAACCGTATGAGGCGTGGTTCAGGAAGAGAATATCGATCTCCAATTTGTTGGGGTGAGGTTGGTGAAGCAAGACCTAAGGTAATTTAGCGCCAAAGTTTGTTAATCTGTTTGAAGTTTTTAGAAAAGGTAGGTGATTTGACTTATAGACCGACTTGGAGCAGCTTATAGAGTAATTGAAGTTTAAATGTAATATCGTAATGTATTTGACGACATAAGCTGTAATACTTTTTATTTAATTATACTTTCTTTGAGGTCGTGAAAATTCGAGTTGGTGATAATTGTATGGTACTCTTGGAATATTAAGTTGTAATATCGTGTTATTAATGGAGTTAGAAATCTTGGAAAAGAATCATAACATTGAAGAGACTAATGGGGAAGTGAAGTCCTAGAGTATTCGGGTTTATGAAAATGTATAGTAGAATCATGCCATTGAGAAATCTAATTGAAAATATTAAGTAGAAGGTGTGAAAGGTAACCTTTGCTATTTGAACCTTAGGGTAAGTCACAATCAAATTCGGGACGAATTTTCTTTAAGGGGGAGTGAGTGTAACGACCCTAACCCTAGGCACCTATTTTAGCATCATATTAATTGCTTTTAATATTATTATTAATATTATGTGTTCATTTTATATATTTGATTTCTTATATTAGGATGAGATGATTGGGAAATTAAATAAAGCATCTTGGGAGAAGTATAATAATAGAAATGGAAAAAATAAATAAAATGTGGGTAGTTAGATTTATTTTTGTGGAAAAGTGGAAAGCCTTTAATTTGACTTGGGGGGCCAATTTTCTCATTCATCCTACCTCCTCCAAGTGTCAACTCCCCTCACCCCTCCTTCCTCCTAGTCAAAACCTCCCCCACTTTCCCCATCCTTCTCATTCATCTTCTCCACCAAAATATCCATGGAAGCTTTTCCATGGAAGCCTTCCTTTCCAAGCTCCTAGGGCATTAATTTCTTCTCCATTTGGCAATCCGATCGTACTTTTGTGATCAGTGCATCTAGGGGAGTTTATCAAGCTCAAGAAATCCTTAATCCATCTCCTATTCCAAAGTGAGTTGTTATGATTTCCCTTCATATGAATGTTCATGAACTCTTATTTGTTGTTCTTATTATGATGATAATTGAGTAAATGCTTTGGAAGCCTATTTGAAGTTGGGAGATTGGTAAATGGCAAAGAAGGATACTCTTGTTCTTAGAAATTGATTTAGAGTGTAAGAAATGGGTGGAGTTAGATTTAGAAAATGAAAACATGAAATGGGTGGGAAGTTAATTGGTAAATAATCTAGGCCTATATGATCTTGGATTTAGATGATTTAAGTTGAAGTACGTAAGGTTAAGCAATCCCTTTTAGTGTTCATGAGATTAAGAAAGATTAAAGAGGAAATAAACTATGTAAAAAGTTGGAAATTCGAATGTGCTGAAAAGGGCCATGGGCGGTCGCCCATGGGGGCTGAGCGGCCGCCCATGTAGGCAGACTCTTGGCTCTCCTTGAAACTCATTTGGGCGGTCGCCCAAGTGACATGGGCGGTCGCCCATGTCACCAGTCCTTCTCCAGTTTTTCTCCTTTGCTGAATTTTACTAATGACTTCGTGGAATGATCTCTAACCATTATAAACTAATAGAACCTAATCCAATTTGGATATGAATCAATCCCCTTCAACTTAGATTAAAGTAGAACTTGGGACACTTAAGCATTGTGACCACAATTTGATAATTTTAGCGTGAATCCCTATAGAGACCTTGTAATTACGGAAAATGGTTCGGAAATTAGTTATTAAGCTTGATTTGTACTCCACCAATGTAGTTCGAACTTGGGAAATAGATCGTGAACCTTTATTAAGTTTATTCGAGGTTGTATAATGACTATGTAAGAATGGTTTGAAATACATATTGGCCTTACTTACCCTATTCTTGGTGATTAGTTAGAAATAGAGTAGAAACCATAGGTTTCACTATTTCGTTAATTGAAAATGAGCACGTATCGCCTTGTGGCATTATTTTCCCAATTTGTTGAATTATTGAGTTTGGTGGATACCTTCATATCCTAAGTATGGATTATTTGGCAAGTTGTTATATTTCATCCCGGTGTGGATTATTTGGTATATGATTATATTTCATCCCGGTGTGGATTATTTGGTATATGATTATATTGTATCCCGGTGTGGATTATGTGGTTATATGGATACCTTACTTGGATTTATATTCGTTAATGGTATTATGCATAGTGTATTACATGAACTGTTGCACTATAGTATGGATGTAACATGAGTATATTTTACCATGTTGTTATATGATTATCCCCTTTGTGGATTTATTTCAAGTATCTATTATGTGCTTGAACGTGTTAATATTCGGGGGTATAATGGAATTCAATCAATTACTGATTTGTTCTATAAGTGATTGAAGGTTCATTATACCTGGGACCGTCCCTCTCTGTGGCCACAGAGTGGGCTGTGCAAGCTACTGTATTGAGCAATAAGGAGCCTTTACATACTGCTGCGATTTGGTGTACCGGTGGAATGCTCTGTATGAAGCCAACGGCTTTACAGTAGCGATGATATTATATGATACTCTGAATAAGGGTCATATAAGTATCCTATTTTCTTATATGGATCTCTGGGGTATGAGACCTATAAGCGGTGAATGTGCATGGGGGCAATTCACCAAAGAGTGGAGTTTTACTCCCACGTTGTACGACTTATTGTTCAGACGGGAAAAGGTAAAATGAGGTAACGTAAGGTGTTTACCGCTTTCATAATGTGTTATTTGCTACCATGCTATGTGTTGCATCTTACTTGGCATATTGCTGCATTCATAATAGCTTCTTTGAGATTTATTCTCACCCCTCTCCCTTTCTTGTTTTAGATCGTCTTTGAGACGGGTGACTTGAACCCGGTGAGTAGGGATAAGAGTTTGGACTTTGCATTTGGGGACTTGTCAGGTTAAGCATAGGAGTTGGTTATTAGGAGTATTTTTTTTGTATTCCTCTTTTGCAATTCGTATGGAAAACTCTTTTGTTAAACAATGTTAATTAGGGTTTTCAATGTAATTGATCAGATTATGGTTTATTAAAAGTGGTGGTTGGATTTCCTCCTAGTGGAGATATTATTAATTGATTTTTATTTGAAATTTTGAAAAGTGGTTTTCTTTTAAAGGCAAAGAAATGTTTTAAAACTTAGATGGGTTTTCTTAGATTGAGCCTCTCCAGCTCGAGACACGTGTAAGGTTCCGGGTTGGGGTGCTCACATGAATCATTGGCCATACAAGTCTCAGATTCTTACCAACACACATAATCAACAAGTGCCACCACAGTAATGGGTTTACAATCACATTGAAGCATAAAACTCACAATTTTCCACCGCGGCCTGAATGGTGAATGAATTATGGGAGGTCACTGCCAACAACCTAAGATTGTTTATGGATTCACTAAGTGATGCTCTAAATCAATATGTCATAGACAGTACAACCCAAAAAGGACACTCATATGCATATTTACACGATTGTCAACCCGGTTATCGATATTGAAAGAATAATATGGCTTAAAAGTTAAGGTGCGAAAATTCGCAGGGCTAGGTTCATGGTTACAAAAGAAGGTAAGGACATACAAAAGCAAGAAAGGTGAAACTAGAAAGTCTTCTTGTAACAATACATCCTCACTTTATGATAATTTCTCCGCTCACCCTTATTACTTCCCAATGTGCCAACCCACAAACTAAAACTTTTTCATACATTGACATGGGGTTGGGCACATTCCACTACTTCCTTTGGTCACCTTAAAACATGATTTTCACTTTGACATTAGAGAGGGCTCGATTTTTTCATTTGTTTTTCTTTTGCTTTGCACAATTACATCACGAAGAATGTGCATTCAATATTTTTTTTTTATCAAGCCCCTCTTTTCATTACATAACATGACCCTTTTCTTTATTTTCGTGACCACTTTCCATTCAACCCTTGATTTTCCAAACTTCCCCCACAATATTCCCATTCTTTCCCTAGTTTCACTTTCTTGCAAAGGTGAGAAAATAGTGTATAAGTTAAAAGGGTAGGATAATGAGGGTACAAATGAAGGCGAATGGTGGTCTAAAATAACCTCCCACTTTGTGAGAGATTCCATTCTTTTTCAAGCTCAAACGGGGTTCTAGCGGAAAATTTTATATAAGTGACGAGAAAGTTTAAGGCTCACAAAAAGGGATTCAAAAAATAGCCATATATATCAAGTAACCTATTGACGTGTTATTGACAATCATGCAAACATGTTCTAGGGACCCCGAGAATACACGAAGTGATCCCATAAAAGGCACCTAAATTGATGATAATGACCAAGAATATGATACGGAAGTGAGAGGTGGTGCAATCATAATTTAAATGTTTCAATGCAATTCCAATCACCACACTAACAATAGCACATGTGATTTTAAAATTAAAGCACACTCTAATCCTCACAGACTTTGGCCAACATCCCAACTATGAAAAGAACAAAATTTTTTAAATTTTTCTATTTTTTTAGAGGGTGACACTATATACACTCCCCTATAAACCCACAAACTCGGAGAGTTGCCCACCCCCAAACTCAAAACATGCTATGTCCTCAGAGCAAAGAGAACAAAAGCGTGTCTTGGGTTCGACAGATGGCAAGACACTACTAAATAATAATTAAGACAAAAATAAAACATACCTCATTGGGCTGCCTCCCAAGCAGCGCATTTGGTTAAAGTCGTTAGCCCGACTATGGTCCCAAGCTTACTTGGCCTTTGCTTTGCGGCCTTTGGACCATCTCCTTTCCTCACGGGCACAGACGCCCTTCTCTTTCCAAATCAGCTCTCCATTGTCAACAAGTAGGGGTAAAGCCACATTTATTTTTGAAACTTTACGCTTGTGCTTACCCCTCTTTCTTTTCTTTTTATTGGGGTTTCCACCCCCCAAACTCAACCTTTTCTTCAACCTGCAAAACACCATTCTCACAACCAAGATCAAGAGAGTTATCATGTACAAAAATAGTAGCAAATATAGAATCAGATAAATCACTATAACTCTCCTCACTAACTCTCGATTTTGAAGGCCCTTGTGATAAATGTGATGGAATCGACTCTTTATGAAAGTCATGTGGGAAGTGATACGACCCGTTACTCCTAGAGTATTGGTCGGCCTTAATGTTACTAGCCAAGGGACAAACGTCCGCATTATCCCCATTTTTCTCACACCCATTCACATCATCTCTAAAAATTGGAAAATCGATTATGGCTCCTACGAAACCATCTGTGGGGGAGGGTTTCTTATCATTTTTAAGCATACAAACTTACATTCCTCCCCCATACCTCTCAATGACACCACCCCTTGACACACATCAATGGTGGCCTTAGTGTCAAACATAAATGGCCTCCCAAGCAGAATGGGAGTTTTCAGTTGCTCCTCACTTGATCCCTCCATGCACATCACATAAAAATCAATGGGGATAATGATTTTATCAATTTTAACCAACACCCCTTCAATAACCCCTAAAGGTCTTTTGATTGAGAGATCCGCCAATTGCAAGTCTCTCGTGGGTGGTTTCAACTCACATGCCCCCAAACTTCTAAAAACATGAAAGGGCATCACATTAACACTTGCCCCAAGATCTAACAAACCTTTAAAATTTTGACCCCCTAAAGAAATTGGGATAGTGAAACACCCGGGGTTTTTTTGAACATGTTTAATCTTTTCAAACTCCACACCTCTCTGGGGTGTGGTTTTCACAACATTGGGGAGAGGGGTTTCTAAATTTAATGCAGAAAATACATATTGAACCTCCCCAATCTCATCCTCTTCCTCACTAACATTATCAATATTATCACATTCAAAATTATCAAGGGAAGAAAGAAATACCTCCTCAATTTCCTCACTTTCATCCCACACTGTTGTGATTGAATTTGCTTGCTCAGGTGGGTTCTTCTCTTTCATCAACTCTTGGGCAACCTTCACAAGTTGCTCTACTTGTGTGCCCATCTTTTCAAACGCAAAGATACTGTATTTTACATTTGCTTTCTTTGCATCTCCATCCTTAAGCTGCCGAACCGCCATCTCCCAGGTGCGCACTACCATGTTGTCAGGTGGTGGCACATGAAGAGGTTTTACTTGGCGATTCGGATGGCCGCCCATGAATTGTAGTTGCCATATTGGTTGCCTTGGGGTGGTGGCCTTTGTCCATATCCGTTGAAAGCATGTGCCTGTTCAGGATGATAAGAGAAATTTGCTGCACTTGGACACATATTAGTCACATGAGATGATAAACCACAATTTGTACAATAATCAGTAATAACATTGGCACCATCAGAAGTGCCACAAGCAGTCAATTTATCCAATTTATTATTTAAAAGTGCAATCTACTTTGAAATATTATCACTAGCATTCAATTCAAGTACCCCCCTTGTTTTACCCCTCGAACTCTTTTGTTGAGAGTTAGCACTCAACATCTCATATAACGCTTTAGTCTCATCCGGGGTCTTGGCTCCTATTGAGCCTCCAGCAGCATTGTCAACCATTGATTGACCATTGTCATTCAAGCCATCATAAAAGGCTTGGTTCAGTGAGGGTAGTGTGAAATTGTGTTGGGGACATTGCATTAACATTGTATTAAATCTTTCCCATGCCTCATGAAAGGGCTCCCCCACATCTTGGGAAAATGTCATCAATTTCTGTCTAAAACTAGCCAACAGATGATGTGGGTAATATCTTTTAAGGAACACATCTTGTAATTCTCCCCAAGTACTAATGCTGCTTCTACGAAGCATCATCAACCATGTTTTAGCCACTCCGTTAAGAGTGTAAGGAAAACACTTCAGTCTAATTTGCTCCTCAGTCACTCCCTGTCTTAACAAAAATTGAGCAACAACAATAATATACTCTTTAAGGAACGTAAGTGCATCCTCACCAGGCAATCCGTGAAAGCTTGGCAACATGGAAAAGTATTGTCCTTTGACCTCTAGATTTTTGGCTGCATCGGACAGCACTATGCAAGAGGTAGATGTGTCTACCCTAGGTCTCAGGAAATCATTCATAGTCTGTGCCGGTGGTACTGCCATCTCGGCTTTCTCTTCCTCTACCTCGGTGGTGGAGGGTTCTGATTCGATGTCCGAATCTGAAAAGAGAGGATTAAAGAGGGGATCGCCCTCAAATGCTTCCTCAAATCTATTTATGTTATCGTCCAATGGCACCAATGTAGGCTTCAAAGAGCGATGACCTTGCATTCACTACTTAACCTACTTGTTTACTTGCAACAAGTCCCCGGCAACGGCGCCAAAAACTTGATGAAGAAAAACTCCCTCTTGTAATAAAAACCGAGCAAGTGTACTCACTGCCGGTGTAGCAGTATGCAAATGCAGGGGTCGAATCCACAGAGACTCGTTGGTAAACAAGTAAAGTAAAAGCAATGAATTTAGTAACCACGGTTTATAGATTTTTATTTAGAACTAAAAAGCATAAAATAAATAACAAAAAATAACTAAACGAGAAAGCAGATTATGAGCAGAGATTCGTAAATTGGATTTCACTTCACCATCATTCTATGCAAAATTTCACTTATAAAACATCAACTCAACTTCTAGGGTTCATTCACTTTAGCTAGGATCGACACGGTTAGGTGGCCGAATTACAATCCTAAATACTCTCTTAATATTGTGACTTCTATTACGGTACCACAATATGCCAAGAATAAATTAAGCACACAAGAATTAAAGAACCTAACTTTAATCGATTTCTATTACGGCTCCGATTAAAGTTATTCAACAAATAGTGGTCTACGTATCAAAATTCCAAATTAATGGCGAATTCGATACCCAATTATTCAAAGACGAGTTCGTATCTTAACATACATCTCGAATCTAAGAATAAGAAATTAAAATCTATTAATGAACTAGAAGGAATTAAATTGAAAGAATTAAAAATACTATTGCATAGAAATCCGGTGAAGATCAAAACAATCTACAAATCTAAGAAATTTAGCTACTCATAATTTACAATGATAAAAACCTGGAATGATTTGTTCTTCTCCTCAATTGATTTGTTCAAGAAAAATAAATAAAACTCTCTAATCTATGATATGATATGTGATATATATTATTTTCTTAAACCTAACGTGGCTGCCCCATTTATATAAAAAGACTAGGGCAAAGATTATAAAACCCAAGCCAGGAAAGACAAAACTGCCCTCTTGTACGGTGAAAACCTGTTGTTTGAGACGTCGGAGCGCGGCCGCTTAAGTTGTTAGCGCGCCCGCGCAAGTAGACAGAAACTTTGGCTGTGATAATCCAGACTTAAGCGCGGCCGCTCAAGGCTTAGCGCATCCGCCCTTGAATGCAGTAAGTTTGTGCGTAATTCTCCTCCTAAGCTTGGCCTTGGCCTGAATGTTGCCTTGGCCCAGATTGCTTATCTCCTGGCCGGCCCTTGGCCCCAAATGGCCTTCTTCTCTCGGCCACTCTCCTTGGCCAAACTCCAGCCGTGGCCCCAATTGCTTGGCCAGCAACCATCAACCTTTGTACCATTTAGTATTCCATTCGTCTCGCGATTTTCTCGTCGCACTTTGACCACTATAATGACTTCTTTTGCGCTTCGCTCTTTGAGATTTTATTTTTCATTTAATCCCATGAATTTTTATAAATCAAATTCGTCCAAAATTTCCATATTTCCAGTTTAGTCCTGAAATTACCCGGATCCGAGCAGGCCTCGCGGCCCCGGCATCTGGCATTTTCCCCGCTTTGCAGCGTTTTTCAGGTTGGAGGTGTCTCGCCATTTGTTTTCGCATTTGTAGAGTCGCCACGCCGTTTTTATTAAGCCCAAAACATTGAAAAAGGGCATCAGTTTAAAGATAATTTTAAACTGTTTTTTGTGTGATGAGATTTTGAGTTCGGAGGTCAGATGACTCCCCGGGAAGAGAATATTAGAATATTAGAGCTCACCCGAGTAGCCTCGTAAAACGAGTCTTTCGGATACCCCTAATATCCTTTAAATGTTGTGTGTGTGTGTGTGTGCTTTTAAAAATGCATGCTGTATCGGATGTCTACATTGTATGCTATGTATGAAAATGTATTGAAATAGTAATGGAAGGAAGCCTTACCAATGTTGGTTCGTGTCTGTCTTCCGCTGGGGAATGGTGTTTGAGGTCGGAGTAGCGTTCCGGTACGGATCGGGATTGCTTCGGGAGATGCCGGTTGTCCGCGGACAGAGTTTCGGCGTGAGTTGAGGTTGCGAGGCTGCGTTCGGGCGAGAGGTTCGGCGTGCGTGGGGATCGTCGGGATCACTCGGGCGAGAGGTTCGGCGTGCGTTGTGGTGGCGAGAGTCGCTCGGGCGGAGTTTCGGCGTGGTTTGGGATCGTCGGTTTGACTCGGAAAGAGCGGGACACCGTGGAAAGACCGACAAGGCCTCGGAGTACCACGAGGGGCCTCGAGTACCTCGAGAGTGCCTCGGGGCAGCGCGGGAGCGTCTCGGGAGCGCTCGGGAGGCTTCGGAGCACCACGAGGGAGCTCGGAAGGCCTCGAAAGGATCCTAAAGGGGCGGGAGTGCCTCGAGAGGACTTAGAGGGGAGCCGAGAAGGCTAAGGGAGTAAGAGATAAGAGGGAGGTGTGTAAAAATGAGGAGGGGGAGCCCTCTATTTATAGTAAAAATTTCGGAGCAAAGAGGTCCGTACGGACCTTCTTGGTTATCCGAATTTTGGATTTCCTCGATTTGAGGAATCAATGATGGAGAATATTACGGAATGATGATGTCCCCCATGCAAGAAGGTCCGTACGGACCCGACTCGGCATGCAAAGAGGTCCGTACGGACCAACCATGCATTGGGTAATCATTTCTTCGGGATTTGAGGGAATATTGTGGACTTTAAGGGGATTCAGTAATCATTGAAACAAAGAGGTCCGTACGGACCTTAATTGCTTTTCTAATTTCTGAATAATTCCCAAAAGGTCCTTTTGTCCCTTTTATCCCGGAAGGCTCCTCCCTTGGTTTGGTTGGGGGTTTGAGAGGGTTTTGAGAGGGTTTTGAGAGGGTTTTGAGTGCGGGAGGTCTCAGAGGCTGCGTTGATGAGTCTGCGGAGTTTCCCGTGTGTTTGAAAGGGGTGATCCAGATTGGGGTACTTACGAAGCCCCTCGACGACGTCACTTATGAAAGAAGTGGGGTCGCCGATAAGATAAGGGTCCTAATCTGGATCGCGTCTTTGGGAGAGGAAGTGATCGTGAGGGTCAATGTGAGGACGTGGTGGTGTCCTTTTGTGTGACCGCATAGGTCAGTAGGCTGGACCCTGTGATAGGATTCCTACGTATCCCTGGCGGGAATCAAGCACAGTCGTAGTTCGGGTGTGGGGTGAGTGTTTTGTGAATGCGGGCGTGGTGGTGCCACTGGAGTGTTGTGTGACCGCCGAGGTCGGTGGTGAGGACGTGGTGGTGTCTGGGTGACCGTATAGGTCGAGGGGAAGGACGTGGTGGTGTCTAGGTGGACCGTATAGGTCGATGGTGGACCTGTGATAGGATTCCTACGTATCCACTGGCGGGAATCAAGCACAGTCGTAGTTCGAGGTCGTGAATTTGTGAGTGTATGTGGGCGTGGTGGTGCCTTGAAGTGTTGTGTGACCGCCGAGGTCGGTGGTAGGGCGTGGTGGTGTCCTAAGATGTGGTGACCGCCGAGGTCAATTGTGAGGACGTGGTGGTGTCTGGGATGGAAATTTTACGATTTTCCGAATCGGGTGGTTTAAGGCCTTAGGGCCGGAGATAGAGTGAGGACTGAATCGTCTTCGATTGCGGTTGGTGCCACGGCGGAGGACTTTGAATCGTCATCGCGGCGGTTGGTGCCACGGCCCAGAGGACTTTGAATCGTCTTACGGCGGCGGTTGGTGCCACGGCCCAGAGGACTTTGAATCGTCTTACAGCGGCGGTGGTGCCACGCCCCAGAGAGACTTTGAATGCGTCATCGCGGCCCGGTTGGTGCCACGGCCCAGAGAGACTTTGATAAATCGTCATCAGCGGCGGTTGGTGCCACGTTGGAGGACTTTGAATCGTCTTACGCGGCGGTTGGTGCCACGGCGGAGGACTTTGAATCGTCATCGCGGCGGTTTATGCGCGAGACTTTGAATCGTCTTCTAGCCGCAGATTGATGTAATGCGCGAGACTTTGAATCGTCTTCTAGCCGCAGATGTGATGTAATGCGCGAGACTTTGAATCGTCTTCTAGCCGCGATTGATGTAATGCGCGAGACTTTGAATCGTCTTCTAGCCGCGATTGTGGAGGCATGGCTGCCTTGTGCTTCGAGAGGCGTAGATGCCTTTGTGTTTTTGCATGTTGATGTAGAAGGTTGGACTTACGATGACTGCCGGTGCTTGAGCTGCCGTTGAAGTGGGCAAGGATGATGGCCGATGATTGCTTCACCATTTGGCGTTTTGGGAGGCGCTTCGTGCCTTGGGACTTGTACTCGGAGGTGTTGGCTCCTTCGTGTGCTTGTTTTGCCGTTGAGTGGGCAAGGATGATGGCCAGTCTTTGAGGATATGCGGCCTTGTATGACTTCCCTTTGACTTGTTGGGGCGGAGCTCGGGCTTACTTTGATGGCCGGTGCTTGCGTTGCCGTTGAAGTGGGCGAAGTTCGGGCTTACATCGGCTAGGTGCTTGAATTGCTTTGGGGATGCATGACCTTGTAGGGGCCCTTTCCTGTTGGGAAGATGACTTTGGACCTCCTTTGAGGGCCAGTGGTTGAGTTGTCGTTGAGCGTTTGGAGGCGTCTTGTGCCTTGATATTTGTGCTGGGAGGTGTTGGCTCCTTCTTGAATTGCCGTCGGGCGTCTTGGAGGCGTCTCGTGCCTTGGGATTCGTGCTGGGAGGTGTTGGCTCCTTCTTGAATTGCCGTTGAAGTGGACGAGGACCGGTCTTACGTTGATGGCCGGTGGTTGAATTGCCGTTGAAGTGGGCGAGGACCGGTCTTACGCCCAGCGGCCGAGATTGAGCTTACCCGTTGGAGTGGGCGAGGACCGGTCTTACGGCGGCGAGGATTGAATTGCCATTGAAGTGGGCGAGACCGGTCTTACGCCGGCCGGTGATTGAACCGTTGGAGTGGCGAGGACCGGTGCTTACGGCGGCCGGTGGTTGAATTGCCGTTGAAGTGGCGAGAGTCCGGTCTTACGGCGACGGCCGGGGATTGAATTGCCGTTGAAGTGGCGAGGACCGGTCTTACGCTTGACGGCCGGTGGTTGAATTGAAGGGTTAGGGACCATTACACTTGGATTTCTTTGGAAAAGGCCTTAGGACGGCCGGGGGCAAAGATTATAAGGGCGGGGAAAGTAATTTGGCCACCCCTTGCAAAGAGGTCCGTACGGACCAACACAGTTGCAAAGAGGTCCGTACGGACCACTTTGGTTTTTTTACAGTTCCCAGGTTGTCACCGGGCTAAATAACCGAGGTCCCCTTCATTTCTTCTTCTTCCAGTGCGTGAACCAGCGAGAGAGAAAGAGAGAAAACTCCATTTTTGTCCAAAATCTTCCATTTTTCTTAGCTTGAATTGCTTGCAATGGCGGAGGGATCTCGAAGGAGTCGTCGTCAGCCTTGATCGGGGAAGTGGTTGAGCAGCGAATGGAGCTTCAAAGAAATTGGATCTCGTTCGTTCCATCTTCGAAGAACCCGGATGTTTTGTATCCGAATCCGGAGGTGCACAATCGTCGCTCCATGAACGTCGGGGAGGTAAGAAATCTGTTCCGTTTTGATTCCCTGCTCGAATTTGTTGAATGCTAGAACTAGGTTTTAGTTTTTCGCATTTTTTTTGAATTTTTTTTTTTTTTATTATTTTATGCCTTTTTGTGAAATTCTTGATGAATTGTTGAAAATGGACATGTAAAAATTGTGGGTATGTGTATTTTGTGCAGAAATGTGTAGATTAGCTCTTATTTGTGAAAATAAAGTGCCTATCTAGTGAATTGCATGCTTTGGTGTTTTGTACCTAATGCTATTTATGTATGTACATTGTGAGAAAAATTATCGTGTAGTGATAATTTTTGTGAAAAAATGTGACACGTGCCATGTTTTGTGACGGGTTATATGTGAAAGTGTGTGCCGTGTAGGGACGGATTTTTTTTTTTTTTTGAAAAATGTGTTATGCATATGTGTCGTGCCGTGTGTGCCATGTTTTTGGGTGACGGACTTTGTGGGGAAAATATGTGCAATATGTGCCGTGTTGGGACGGATTTTCTTTTGAAAATGTGTCGTGTAGGGTTTAACCCCCCCCCTTTTTTCTTTTGAGAAAATGTGTACAGTGTGTGCCGTGTTTTTGTGACGGACTGCATGGGAAAAATTATATGCATGATATATGTGAAAATTATGTGCGACATGTGCCGTGTGTTGTGACGGTATATATGTAAAAAATATGTGCATTGTGTGCCGTGTTTTGTGACGGGTTACATGGAAAAATTATATGTATAATGTATGTGAAAATTATGTGCAATATGTGCCGTGTTTTGTGACGGGTTATATGTGCCTTTATATTAAATCTTTGTGATTGACGTACCTTTCTTTGTGTTTACTGCGGGATGCGGGACTTATGGCCGGGGAAGGCCAAGAGGATGAAGACTCGGGGATCGCTCGAGGCTGTGTTGAGCTATGGCGGCGGATGCTGATATTTCCGTGGACGGTAGGCCGAGTCCCGGAGGCTGGTTTATGCTTACGGCCTGGGTGTGTTCGTTGAGAACACAGGTGGAGTGTCGACACGAGGAAGAACAAGAGTGTCTTCCTGGGTCTATCTGAGTATTGGTGGGATACCACCCCACCTTCCACTGTGGCTAGGCGGGTGACGGTGACGCCAGCTGATTTTCTTTGCTATTACGGGCTCTCCTTGAAAGGGGGGCTGTGAGGTGGAGAGACATGATCTACGATGTGGTGCGGCCAGAGCTCTTTTGGGCTTTGAGCCTCGTCCTCGCGGGGGCTGGGCATCTTTGTATAGTGACGTGGAGCTGAAGATTACGGCCGGTATTGGGGCCTACATCCGGGGGACCGGCCGGGTGGACAGCGGAGCGGTTGGCGCGCTCCTTCTTGTGGTATGCTTGTCAGAGACTTTGTTCTCGAACCACGCGACACGGCTCCCTTCGCTCTATTTGGAGAGCTTGGCGATCTGGATAAGTGCAACGATATTGCTTGGGGGCGAGCGAGCTTGGCCGAGCTCTACTTCTCCTTGGACCGGTTTAGCCGAGTGTGGCCAGCGATTCGTTGGCTTTGTTTGACTTTGCTCTGGAGGTATGAGTTTATTCTTTGTTTTCTTGATTTAGCGATCTGTCATTTCTCCATTGTCTTTTTCTGTGAGCCTTCTCTGTTTTGTCACGAGTGTGGTTTTATGAGGTCTTCCGGTGCTTCCCGTGGGATAGGGATCACAGAGGTGTTCTTTGCGTACCACCTGCTATCTTTGAAATTTGGGCTCGTACGGCAAGGAAGAGGAGGACCGGCGGGGAAGCTCACCATTGCCCTACGGGGATGTGCGGGGAGCGTTTGGAGAGGGATAGCCCGGAGGGAGTTGCGTCTTGTTCCGTGGGCTCGGTATGAGGGGATGAGTTTGAGGGCTCCCAGGAGTGGCACAGCGGCGGAAGATGCTTTGCGGGGCTTGACTTGTGATGTCATGTATGCGGGGAGCGGGTCTTACAGCGGCGTAGCCTGGTGTGCTTCCCGTGGCTCAGAGGGACCCTCCCTTTGGGATGCTTGATTCCGGGACATGGATGTGCTTGACTTTGAGAGGTACCTTGGCGGTGTCGGCGCAGGAGTTCATTTTGTATGGAGAGGAGTACGGGGCCTTCGTGAGGAGGAAGGCGAGGAGCGCCGCGAGTCTTTGGCGCGGGAGAGAGAGGCGCCGCGAGCTCCCCTGAGAGGTTTCGATGCCGGGACCGGATTTCACGTGCGTCCGCGGGGACGGGTCGAGGAGGAGGGTACATGCCGTTCGGAGCTTGAGCTCTGCTTGCATACGAGTGGACCCCGATAGATCGGTGAGTGTCTTTGATTCTTTTCCATCTTGGCATCTTTTACGCATTTTCTCTCTTTGTTGTTGAGTATAACTGCATTTGATGAGCGTTTCCTTGGCTTCTTGTTGGTGCAGGTCCCGGGGAGAGCTTATGATATGTTGACTCGCCGTTACGTGGCGATGAGGTCGTTTGCGAAGAAGATGGCTTCGAAGATATCTTGCCGGTCTTCGCGACGCGTGCCGGCGTACGAGCCTATGCCTTCGAGGCATTACGCCAGACGTTCCTCCGCCCGAGCCGAGCCGGAGCCGCAGCGGGAGGGACCTTTGAGGGCGGCATAGCATGGATGCCGGGACATCTTCGGGAGGCTGGGGGCCTTCGAGGAGCAGCCCTTTTATCGGTTCATGCCTCCGCATGGCGCACGGGAGTGAGGGTTCCTCGAGCCTTCTTTCTTTGATCCTTTCGCGGATTTGATCCTTCGAGTACTTTTCGTGGGAGCCTCCGGCGGGTGCTCGGCTATTCGACGGCGAGGATGTGACGGGCGAGTTCATTTGGGATGCCCGACTTTTCTTTGGAGGACCTTGGCGAGGATGATGATGATCTTTGAGGATTCGATTAGTATTCATTTGCTTTCCCTCTTTTCATATCCCTCTTTTTTTTTTTTTTTAGCAACGAGACATTTATGGGTACAGTAATAAAACACATGTATTTGCACGGCAAACAGCATTTTATTTTAAGATGTAATGTCATTTTTGTGATTCCCGGGATTTGTCCTAGAAATTGTTGCTATTATTATTTTTTATTTTGTGCATGCCACGTGAGCTGAGAGTGCATTTGTGGGTAGTGTATGTTTGCCGGGAATGGCTTTGGCCAGTGTTTGGGCAGTTTGGAGCAAGGTTTTGCTGAGGACAGTGGTTTTTGTACTGTTTGCTGGGGAAATGGTGCCCACTTTTGAGGATTTTCGGGCTTTGATTGGAGGACCGGAGGTGGAGGCCATCTCGCTTCCTTTGGTTGGTGGTCTTTGCGGTGGCGTGAAGCTTGCGGACTTTCTTCGTGCTTCGTTGGAAGAAGTGCGGGCATGATCCTTGATTCGGGTCATATCGACATTTACGAGCTAGGAGCGGTTCATGGTTGATGATGAGTGACGTCTCTTGGGATGTATTTGCCTTGTGCGTGATGGCGACGCTTTTACAGTCGATTCCCTTGGCATTTGTGATGGGGCTTTGCTAGATGTGGTAGGGCACCTGCAGCTGGAGAGGATATTGTCCCGTTGGTCTTTGGGGAGACTCTTCATGGTATCGACCGTCGCGGCAGGGATCGTTTTATGAGAGGAAGCCCCGCTTTGCTCACCTTGTGGCTGCGAGAGAGACTCGAAGCCATGCCCGAGGCTCCGGCGTCGTTTAGCCCGTGGTCATTTGCTCGGCGACCTCTTGTGTTGGATATGGATCGATCCGCACAGGAGAGATGGATGGCACGGCTTGGTACGCATCGAGATCCGGCGGTGGGTTCCGCCCGGAGGATTGAGACCGGGGAGGATCTTGCGGGAAGGGTCCCTACGTTGTCGAGGAAGTTCCGGGTTTGTCTTGGTCCTCCTTCTATATTCCGTCGCTTGTTTCCGGCATTTTGGGATGAAGCGAGGAGCCTTTGTTGAGGTGGGATGACCTTGCTGCTGCGGAAGTAGTTCCTCTTTGTATGGCGGCTTCGGGTGCCTTCTTGTATTTTACGAGGGTATGGAAGTATTCCGCTTTCCCTCTGTGGTACTCCTTAGACGTCGGGAGCGTTGTATTGACGGCTTCGGTATACGGCACAGTATGAGCGGCATGTTGGGCGATCCCAGTGGTCTTGGAGAGCGGGCGTGCGCGATTACGGGACCCGGTTGCCGTAGTAGCTATTGCCTTAGGAGTGCCGAAGCTTTGGTCGACCCTTTAGATGTGACGGGAGACACTTTGTTTGACTACGAGACTAGAGTTGGCCGGCGACGGGGAGAGGTCCTCTTTTACGGGCTCGCGGGGAGGAGATCCGAGCCGAAGCACGGGCGAATGAAGCCACGAGAGCTCTTGGATTGTTTGACTCTGCGGGGAGGACCCCGGATCTCGGAGCGAGAGACGCAGAGTTGGTTCACGTGAAGCGAAAGAAGACTCGCCGGGGGCGAGGTAAGAAAGGAAAGAATGGCGAGGGGACAAGCGCGAGATGGCGCGGAATGACCTCCTAAGTATCCATTCATTGCATTGCAAACACATTATTAGTTAAATGTATTAAGCTGTCTTTTAGCATGTTGTGAACTTGAGAGTAGACCGTGCTTGAACTCATCAAGAAATGTTGTAACCGTTAGTGATTTGTGATTTACTTTTAAAGCTTTGTCGAGACGCAAGATCTTTTGTTTGCCTTTGCTTACATTGTGCACTTTGTCGGCGTCCATCTTTGGACTTTTACATTGCATCCGCGGGAAGACGATGCAGGCCACAGCGGCAATCCCCTTTGCTGAGGCCTTGTGCTTGGCTGAGAGGTTGAATGCTCCCTTGACAAGTCGTTTTGACGGTCTTTTTTCGTAGCTTCCTTGCCTCTTGTTGGCGTCGGGCTCTTGACCTCCTTTTTTTTTTTGCAGCTTCTGCTTGAGCTTCTTTTTTTTTTTATTTATTGTGAGCCCTTGCTCGAGCTCTCTTTTTTTTTTTTTTTGTGAGCCCTTGCTCGAGCTCTCTTTTTTTTTTTATTTGAAGCGCGTGAAGGCAAAGACAAGCCCCTGGCTTGGAAGCGGAGCGTGAGTTGGTCGTTTGATCTTTGAGTGACCCTCGGATGTCCTTTGATGTTGCCGCCGTCGTTTGACTTGGTCAAGGTGGCTCTTGGGGCATGTTTCTTGAAAAGTGCGTAGCTTGATGGAGGTCTTGATTGACATTCAAACTTTTGACTTTTTGTGTATTTTTAGACCGGACCAATTAAGGTTGCCTACGTTCCCCGGACTAGAGGGCTCGGAGTGCACGTAGTTCGACACTACATGGAGTGCCAAGAGATGCACGCTTGTTCTTCTTCGGGCGAAATATCTGCGAAGTTTGCTTAGTTATTTGGATTCATGAAGGGATTGCCGTCTAGGTGCATCGGCTTCATGGCGCCTCCGGAGAAGATCTTTTGAACCACGAAAGGGCCGATCCATGTGGGTTCCCATTTTCCCAGTGGGTTGGTTCGAGTGGGAGGCTTTTCTTTGAGTACAAGGTCACCTTCTCTGATGTCTCGGGATTTGACTTTCTTGTCGAAAGCTCTAGCCATCCTGCTTTGATAGGCTCGGACGTGTTCCATGGCCTTTAGTCGTCGCTCATCTAGTAGAGCCAATTCGTCATGTCGGCTTCGGAGCCATTCCACTTCGTTGATGTCATTTTCCAATAGCACTCGGAGTGAGGGAATTTCTAGCTCGATGGGAAGGACTGCTTCCATCCCGTATGTCAGGGCAAATGGGGTTTCTCCCGTGGTGATTCGGCCCGATGTGCGGTAGCCCCAAAGTGCAAGGTGCAGCTTCTCGGGCCAATCTCGTCCTCGGGTGGTCATTTTTCGAATGATCCGTTCGAGGGTTTTGTTTGCTGCTTCCACGGCGCCGTTTGTTTGTGGCTGGTAGGGAGAAGATTTGTGACGTGTGATCTTGAATTCAGCCAGCAGTCTGTCGAATTCCCCTTCGAAGTGTGAGCCGTTGTCTGATATGACCTCATTTGGGATGCCGTATCGGCATATGATGTTTTCCTTGAGGAAATGCGCGACCTTCTTGGAAGTGAGTACCTTGTAGGACTTGGCTTCGACCCATTTGGTGAAGTAGTCGATGGCTACTAAGATGAACTCGTGACCGTTGCTGCCTGGCGGAGCGATCTTCCCGATGACGTCAATTCCCAGTGGCAAAGGGCGAGGTGTAGTCATGCAGTAGAGATCGTGGGGTGGCAGATGATTGAGGTTGGAGAACCGTTGGCACTTGTCGCAGCTTCGGACAAAGTGGATGCAATCTGCCTCCATGGAGATCCAGTAGTAGCCCATCCTGAGAATGATTTGCATCAGGGCTCTGGCGTTCATGTGGGGACCGCAAGCCCCATTGTGGACTTCGTTCATGAACTTGCTTGCTTCTTCTTGGCTGACGCAGCGTAGGAGTGGCCCGTGGTAGCGCTTCTTGTATAGCATGTCCCCGAGGATGACGAAGTGAGAGGCAAGGCGTTTTAGGGCCATGATGCTCTTGGTTTTGACCCTCTGTGTGTGGGTCTTCCTTGTTCATGAAGGTGGTTTCCCCGCTCTTGAGGTGTGGGAAGATGCTGGTTTGTCTTTGGAAATGGCGTCGGACTTGCGTCTCTTTGGCTCTTCAGCAATCTTGCAAATCGTTGTGATTAAAACCTTCTCGGCAGCTTGGGCCCGGTTTTTCTCTCGTTTGACAACATGCTTAAATGTTTGCTTGATGCATTTATTTAATTAATGTGTTTGCCAGATGAATTGTTATTAACTTGTTTTGATTAGTTAATATCATCATTTGTTAAAGATGCAATGAAATGATTTTTTAGGAAGGTCGGACCTTTTATTGAAAGCGTGAAGACTGTACATTGTTGACCAAAGATTCACAATCGTCGGGCGTAAAGCCGTCAAAAGACTCAAAAGATGTGAATACACGAGACAACAAGACTCGAAGCTAGACTATAGGCGACGAGGGATTGGACCAGGCTTCATTACTCTCGGATGGCCGTAGCTCTAGAGGGAGTGGTGCTGGTTCGGGTGGCCAATCTTCCCTTGGCATGAGTCCGGAAAGTAGCTTGCATGCGGTTCGATTTCAAACCGGATCGCGGAGGTTTTGGCTGCTCCCGATGATGTCCCTCCATTAGTGTTGCCACCAGATCCTTGGGGGTTTTTGATGATAGAAGTCGGCGAGGGCTACTTCTAGGAGGGCGCATTCGGCGGTCGGAGTGGATTCTTGCTTGATGTTGATCACTTTCATAGAATCTGCTTCTTTATGCAGGATCTTTGCTTGGACGACGTTTACAATGTCGATTCGAGCGGGCATGCTATATCTCCTTCCCCGATTAAGCCTTGGAGGAGGTTGCGCCATTGTTCGTCCGGGTCGGACACCGGAATGTTGAATTGGACTAGGCCGTGATGGGTGTCCCCGTAAGATCCGAGAGTGTCGGCTAGAGGGTTGTCTTGTATCGGGGATCGGTGATGAGCCGGTTTGCAAGAGGGTTTTCGGCGAAGTAAGGGTCTACTCCTCGATCAATCTCCATTAGGGCATCCATCTCTTGATCCTCTCTCAAGCATTCTTCACGGTCGCATATATCGTAGTTGTCATCTGACCCATGAGTTCTTCAATTTCCGGCTCGTCGCGGCTTAGAGCGTGGATGTAAGGATCCACTTCGTAGCGGGACGGGGTAGGAGAATCATGCGGAGAAGAGTATTCGGTCATGTCGGGACCTTCTTACGGGTCATAGCTTGCTGGCCAAGCACTTGCCATTACTGCTTGCTTCCGCGGATCACTTCGACGGCTCCATTAGCATTGATGAATTTTACGCATTGGTGAAGAGTAGATGATCTTGCTTTCATCGATGTATCCAAGGCCGTCCCAACAAAGCGAGAGAAGGTTGGTTTGATTTCCACGACTTGGAACTCTATCGACTCCGGTTGTACGTCGAATTGGATCCTCAAATTGATGACTCCTACGATTGGTCGTGCGGTGGAGTCGTAGGCTCGGATTACCGAGGTGAAGGCCTTATCGAGAGAACGGTCGATGCGGAGTCGTTTCGGTGTGCTTAAAGCGATGATGTTGGCTGCGGAGCCGTTATCAATCAAGACATTCGGGAGGAAGAACATCTCTATTTTTATGAGGATGAGGAGGGCTTCGTTGTGCCGATTCTCACATATTGGCAAGTCATCGTCTGTGAAGGCTAACCGCTTCCCGTGCTACCGTTTGACTCGGTCTCTTACGGGGAACGTTCGATCCATCCATTCGTATGCCTTGGGGCAAAGATCGTAGGGAGACGGTTGCCCTTGGGCGTTCTTGTCGGAATTCCCGGTCACGAGACCTTTTGACTCTTGTTTCACGCTCCCGGTCGTAGCGGGACGGCATGCGACGGTTTCGGAAATTGCAAGGAGTGCACTCTCGCTTGGAGTTTCGTCAGCGGCTATTGAGTTTACCACTGTCGTTACGGGAATGGATTTCCAATGGTATTGGGACCACGAGGGCGTTCCAATTTTCCTCTCAGTGAGCCCTGGACCACCTGCTTGAGCACAAAGCAGTTGTCGGTGGTGTGGCCGGGGTAGTTGTGGAAGGCGCAGTGCTTGCTCATATCCATGTTGGGTTTGAGGGTCTTCGGTTGGAAATTCTCGAGTGGTTTGAGAAGATTTCGCTTCACCAAAGCTTCAAATACTTGACCCAAGGGCATTTCCAGGTTATCTAAATCTTTGGGCGTGGGAAGCGAGGGGGTTGTTATTCTTTGGGGCCGCTTGATCGCGGTTTACCTGAGCTCCGTTACGAATGTAGTGCATTGTTCCATTGCTTCCTTTCCTTTGGTCGGGGCAGGAGTTGAAGTTGCCAGGTTTGTTCGATAGCGGTAAGATGAGGCAGGGGTTGCTGTTGCCTTTTGAAGACTCAGGGTCTTTTCAAATTTTGTCCCGGCGTTGACCATGGCACGGAGATCCGGATAGAAATGGTGGCTGATCAAGGTCCTCAAAGATGGTTTGAGGCAGGAATGGAAGATGTCCATCTGCTCTTCTTTGGAAAGTGGATCCATTATGTGAGGACCCCGACCCGGAACCTACACGTGTCCCGAGTTGGAGCGTCCTCAAACTAACCCAAATATCACTAACTTTTAAAACTTTTAATTAAACTCCCAAATAAAACATCAATAACATTCCATTTCAAAATAACTCCACTCCTCTCCACTTGGGAGGAGGAGTTGACCAACTTTGAAACATTGACCTGTTTAGTTACAAAAGATATTGGTTTAACGTAGAAAAATAAAGTTTATAATTACAAGCTCCCAAAAAGGAATTATAACAAAATAATTTCTACGCCAACCTAACGTACCCCGACAATACCCCAAAATGCTCACAGCCAAACTCCTTCCCGTCCTTACTTAGCCGGTCCTCCTGTCTCGGGATCTAAAACAGTAAAGGGAGAGGGGTGAGAATAAATCTCAGCAAGCTATTATGAATGCAGCAATATGCCAAATAAATGCAACATATCACAAGTCGCACATAACACATTGGGAAAGCTATAAACACATTCCATTACCTTGGTTTACCTTTTCCCGTCTGAACAGTAGTCGTACAACATTGGGTATAATAATACTCCAATCTTACAGGTGAGCCGTTTAAGCAATACTCACGTCTTATAAGACCCGTTTTTCGGGGAACCAAATAAGGCAGTAGCAACTCTGTAAGGCTTTTGGCTCAATACGTACGCTATAACCCCAACTGTGGCCACGGGAGGGGACGGCCACGAATATAACATAATCCGATCACATTAGGTCACACTTCCATAATTGATCGTATTCTGTTATACCCCCAACGTCAGCTGACTCACACATAATCAAGCACATAGTAGATACTTGAATAAAATCCACAAAAAGGGATAACAACATATCAACATGGTAAACTATACTCATGTCCAACCAATATCATAGTGCAACATTTATTCAATACACTATGCAATAGAAACAATGTATATGAACTCAATGTAAGGCAAGGAAGTACCATCAATCCATCCTACAAGGTCATTATACTATAATACATAGCCTCTTTAAAGGTCTAAATCAAATCTACCAAGTTGGGATCATATTTGTCAAGTTACCAAACTAGGTTAACTAGCGTTTTCCAAGCAACATTTAAAGTACTTCCCCAATTCCATTTTGATCACTTAAAATGTCATTGTGTAGCCAAAGTATTCTATTTTAATCTAGGTTAAAGAGATTTCATTTTGGTTCTAGTTTGATTGGGTTTAAACAGCTTTAAAATTGATGTGAGAAACCAGTTCAGGGCACGACTCGTGCCCATTGAACCTTCCTCTGATTCTGCCGTCCCCAACAAGGCACGACTTCCTTGTGTTCAAGTCACGACTCGTGACCTTCACATGGCACGACTCGTGCCTGCAGGCACGACTTCGTGCTCACTTCCTTAAGTCACTCAGCACGATTGGACCTCCCAGGAACGACTCGTGCTCACGACTTGGCCAAGGGCACGACTCGTGCCAAGGGGCACGACTCGTGCCTCGGCCCAGAAACTGGTATAACAGCAGCAACAACACTAAAATCCCAAGAAATCCAAATTTCCAACCAAATGACTTCTAATTTGTGAACCTAAAGGGCATTTCCAACTTTGGTAACTTCATTCTACTCCTTTAACTCCATGGAATCATGTCTTAACCTAGATCATTACAACTTCCATGAACAATAACATTTTCTCAATCTAAGAAAGTTTTCCCAAGCATCAAAGCAAATAGAACATCCATAATAACATAAATATTCATGAACATACAAAGAAGGAAAAGGGTCATAATAACTCACTTTTGCCAATACAAGAGAAGATGAAGTTTTTCTTGGCTTGATAGATTCCTTGAGTTGATCCACACACCAAAGGACACTTGGATTTGAAAAGTGAGCAAGAATGATCTTGATAATAGCTTGAGAGAAGAAAGCTTTCTTATGTTCTTTCCATGGAGAAATGAAGAGAAAAGAAGAGGAAGAAGAATGATTGAGGAGGGAGAAGTGTGTGGGAGGTGTAAGAGGGAGTAGGGTGAAGGAGTGGGGAGGTTTGACAAAAAGGGCCTAGGTTGAGGGAAATAAGGGGGAAGGGAATGCCCCCCCCCCCCTTTCCTCTAGGCTTTCACAATAATTTAGCCAACACCCTAAATAATTAACTACTCAATTTATCCTCCTCCCATTATTTATTTATTTGCTACTATTATAATTTTCTTAGAACATAAATTTATTTTATCATCATTTATCCTATCATATGAAATCAATTATATAAAAATGGACACATAATAATAATAATAATAATAATAATAATAATAATAATAATAATAAAAGCACACAATATAATATTAAAATTTAGTGCCTAGGGTTAGGGTCGTCACACTCACTCCCCCTTAAAGAAAATTCGTCCCGAATTTTAAAAGAAAACTTACTTGGATTTTCAAACAACCACGGGTACTTCGCTCTCATCTCCGACTCTAGCTCCCACGTCGCTTCCTCAACGGTGTGGTTCTTCCAAAGGACCTTCACTATAGGAATACTCTTAGACCTCAACTCCTTAACTTGGAACTCTAGGACTCTCAAGGGTTCCTCAACATAAGACATGTCCGCTTGGACATCATCGGGAGGAGAACTCAAGATGTGGGAAGGATCATGACAATACTTCCTCAACATCGAGACATGGAAAACATCATGTAGTAAGGAAAGAGACGGAGACAACGCCAAACGATAAGCCAAATCCCCAACCTTCTCTAGAATCTCAAACGGTCCAACGAACCTCGGAGACAATTTACCCTTATTACCAAACCTCTTAATTCCCGTCCTCGGAGAGACCTTCAAAAACACAAAGTCACCAACCGAAAAGATAAATCCCGTCTTCTACGTCGGCGTAGCTTTCTGTCTAATGAGCCGTCTTCAATCTATCCCGAATCACCTTGATCTTCTCCGTAGAATCTCGAACCAAATCCGGGCCCCAAAGTCTCGCTTCACCAACCTCGTCCCAACACATCGGAGATCGACACTTCCTACCATACAATGCTTCATACGGAGCCATCTCAATACTAGGACGATAACTGTTGTTGTAAGCAAACTCGACTAACGGTAGATGATCCTCCCATGACAAATTGAAATCCATCACACAAGCCCGTAACATATCCTCAAGTATCTGAATAGTTCTCTCGGACTGACCATCGGTTTGAGGATGAAATGCCGTACTAAAACACAACTTGGAACCCAAGGCTTCATGCAGTGCCCTCCAAAATCTAGATGTAAACCTCGGATCTCTGTCAGACACAATACTAACCGGAACCCCGTGAAGTCTCACAATCTCCTTCATATATAACTGAGCTAACTTCTCTAACGAAAACTTGGTCGATACCGGAAGAAAATGAGCCGACTTCGTCAACCGATCCACAATAACCCATATAGCATCCATCTTCTTCGCGGTGAGAGGCAAACCCGAAACAAAATCCATCGAAATCCCTTCCCATTTCCATTCCGGAATATCTAATGGTTGAAGTAGTCCCGCCGGTCTTTGATGTTCTGCCTTAATCTGTTGACAAGTTAAACACTTAGATACATAATCCGCTATTTCCCTCTTCATACCATTCCACCAATACCCACGCTTCAAATCTTGATACATTTTAGTACTACCCGGATGAATCGCAAACTTGGACTTATGGCCATCCTCTAAGACACGCTCCTTGATTTCCGGCAATGAAGGAACGCAAATTCTCCCTTGGAAAGTTAATATCCCATCTCTACTCAAAGCAAATTCCCCGGCTTTCCCATCTTGCACTTGATCTAATATTTTCTTTAATTCCGGATCACCTTGTTGAGCTTCTTTCAAATCTCCATACAATGTCGGAACGGCTCTAACATTCGCAATAATTACCTCACTCTTCAATTCTCGAGAACTCAAAGCTGTCACATACGCCTTTCGGCTAATCGCGTCCGCCACTACATTGGCCTTTCCCGGGTGATAGGAAATGACACAATCAAAATCCTTCAAGAACTCAAGCCATCTCCTTTGTCGGTTGTTCAACTCCTTTTGGGTAAACAAGTATTTCAAACTCTTATGATCGGTGAAAATCTCAAACTTCGCCCCATAAAGGTAGTGCTTCCACTTATGCAACGCAAATACAATCGCCGCCAATTCCATATCATGAGTAGGATAATTCTGTTCCGCCGGTGATAACTTCCTAGAGGCATACGCAATAACTTTCCCATTCTGCATGAGGACACAACCCAAACCCGCCTTCGAGGCATCACTATAGATCACGAAATTCTCACAACCATCCGGAAGGGTAAGAACAGGAGCCGTCGTCAATCTCTTCTTCAATTCATTAAAACTTTCTTCACATTTGGAATCCCATACAAACGAAACATCCTTCCGAGTCAACCTAGTCAACGGAGTAGCAATCCGGGAAAACCCCTCAATGAACCTTCTATAATACCCCGCCAAACCAAGAAAACTACGGATCTCGGTCACAGTCGAAGGTTGCTTCCAATTAACCACGGCTTCAATCTTTGAAGGGTCCACGGAAATCCCCGAACTCGACACAACATGCCCCAAGAAAGAAACCTGCTCAAGCCAAAACTCACACTTGCTAAACTTGGCGTACAACTGCTTTTCACGAAGAACGGACAAGACAATCCTCAAATGATTCTCATGCTCTTCCCGGGACTTAGAGTACACAAGAATATCATCAATAAAGACCACCACAAAACTATCAAGATAAGGCTTGAAAACACGGTTCATCATATCCATAAACACGGCTGGAGCATTAGTCAACCCAAAAGGCATCACAACAAACTCATAGTGACCATATCTAGTACGGAAAGCTGTCTTAGCAATATCATCCGGTCTAATCTTCAACTGATGATATCCGCTTCTCAAATCAAGCTTTGAGTAGATAACGGAACCTTGGAGTTGGTCAAACAAATCATCTATGTGCGGAAGAGGATATTTATTCTTAATGGTGGCTTGGTTCAACAAACGATAGTCAATACACAATCGTAAGGTACCATCCTTCTTCCTAACAAATAAGACCGGTGCTCCCCACGGAGACACACTAGGACGAATAAAACCTCGGTCTAACAATTCTTGCAATTGGACCTTCAACTCTTTTAACTCAGCCGGAGCCATTCTATAGGGTGTTTTAGAAATAGGGGCGGTACCAGGCACTAGGTCAATACAAAACTCTACCTCACGATCCGGAGGCATAGAGTACTCACTAGAAAACACATCACTAAACTCATTCACAACCGGAACATGAGCTAACTCGGAAGACTTCTTATTGGTATCTACCACATAAGCTAAGTAACCCGCACACCCTTTAGATAGCATCTTTCTAGCTTTTAAGGCAGAAATAACATGTAAACCGAACATAGATTTATCGGCATCAAATATAAATGTAGGCACATCAGGCATAGCAAATGAGACTCGCTTCCTACGACAGTCTACCAAAGCATGGCACTGACTCAACCAATCCATCCCAAGGATCACATCAAAATCACGGATTGGTAACTCGACCAAATCTACCGGCAATACATGCCCACATATAGTCACATCACAACCACGATATATCAGAGAAGATGCAAGGCACTCTCCCATAGGAGTAGAGACCTCTAACACATAAGGCATAGATTCAGGCAAAATATGCAATGAGAATGCAAAATGAGATGCCACAAATGAATGGGAAGACCCGGGATCTATAAGAATGCGGGCCTTAACTCCTGAGACAGGAACTATACCTCTAATGACGGCATTAGGATCGACCTCTCCTCGACCCAAAGCAAACACACGACCTTGGACTCTATCCTTAGGTTTCCCATCCACATCTCTCTTCACACCACTACCTTGTCCCCCAAATCCGGTACCCGAAGCTTGCTTATTCTGTAACTTGGGACAATTCCTCCTGAAATGGCCTGGCGACCCACACTCCAAACACTTACCTTGTTTGCTCCAACACTTGTCTTCCGAATGCCCTAGCTTCTTGCAAAACCCACATGTTACCCCAAACTGACCGGAAGTCGAACGATTTGCCGGAGCCGCCACATGACCTCCTCGATTCGCTCCCGGAGTAAAAGTCCTCGGCTGCCCTCTATTCTGTCCTGAACCTTGACCTTGGAACTTATTCCTGCTTCCGCCTTCATTCTTACCACGGTGCTCCTCTATGTCATTCTCAATCCGATACGCCATGTTCACTGCTGCTTGGAAGTTGGCGAAGTTGTGCGTCAACAGCTGCTTCCGGAACTCAACCCTTAAACCTTTCACAAACCGGTAGACTCGCCTCTCCTCGTCTGGCACCAAATGAGGGCAATATCGGGCCAATTCTGTGAACTTTGCTGAATACTGAGCTACTGTCATGGTTCCTTGCTCCAGTTTCAGAAACTCGCCTTCTTTCTTGTCTCTAGTCACCATCGGCACAAAGTGATCCCGGAACTTGAGCGTGAAGTTCTCCCAAGTCTGCGGTGTCAAATCCCGGTCCCAACCATCCTTTACCACTTGCCACCAGTGCTCCGCGGGTCCCTCTAACTTGAATACGGCACATCTCACCTTCTCCGCATCCGTACTCTCCATAGCTGCAAAAATCTTATTCATAGCCTCAAGCCACCTCTCAGCCTTCACCGGATCCGGATCTCCGTTGAAGCTAGGAGGAGACATCTTCACGAACTTCTCCAAACCATGTTGCCCTTGCCTGCCTTGATTCTGATTCAAATTCTGATTCTGAGTTGCCATATGTTGAAGAAACCCTCGGAACATGTCCATCATCTCGGCATTCGGATTACCAACACCACCCAAACCCAGATTCTGATCACCTTCATTCTCCGCCATTACAACAAACTCCTGCATTAAACACTCGACGTCAGTTATCGCACACTCTCACTCAGCTAGACTCTACCCGAGAATTCTAACCGAGCTCTGATACCAACTGTGAGGACCCCGACCCGGAACCTACACGTGTCCCGAGTTGGAGCGTCCTCAAACTAACCCAAATATCACTAACTTTTAAAACTTTTAATTAAACTCCCAAATAAAACATCAATAACATTCCATTTCAAAATAACTCCACTCCTCTCCACTTGGGAGGAGGAGTTGACCAACTTTGAAACATTGACCTGTTTAGTTACAAAGATATTGGTTTAACGTAGAAAAATAAAGTTTATAATTACAAGCTCCCAAAAGGAATTATAACAAAATAATTTCTACGCCAACCTAACGTACCCCGACAATACCCCAAAATGCTCACAGCCAAACTCCTTCCCGTCCTTACTTAGCCGGTCCTCCTGTCTCGGGATCTAAAACGATAAAGGGAGAGGGGTGAGAATAAATCTCGGCAAGCTATTATGAATGCGGCAATATGCCAAATAAATGCAACATATCACAAGTCGCACATAACACATTGGGAAAGCTATAAACACATTCCATTACCTTGGTTTACCTTTTCCCGTACGAACAGTTAGTCGTACAACATTGGGTATAATAATACTCCAATCTTACGGTGGTTTGCTTAAGCAATACTCACGTCTTATAAGACCCGTTTTTCGGGGAACCAAATAAGACAGTAGCAACTCTGTAAGGCTTTTGGCTCAATACAGACGCTTATAACCCCAACTGTGGCCACGGGAGGGGACGGTCACGAATATAACATAATCCGATCACATTAGGTCACACTTCCATAATTGATCGTATTACATTATACCCCAACGTCGGTGACTCACACATAATCAAGCACATAGTAGATACTTGAATAAAATCCACAAAAAGGGATAACAACATATCAACATGGTAAACTATACTCATGTCCAACCAATATCATAGTGCAACATTTATTCAATACACTATGCAATAGAAACAATGTATATGAACTCAATGTAAGGCAAGGAAGTACCATCAATCCATCCTACAAGGTCATTATACTATAATACATAGCCTCTTTAAAGGTCTAAATCAAATCTACCAAGTTGGGATCATATTTGTCAAGTTACCAAACTAGGTTAACTAGCGTTTTCCAAGCAACATTTAAAGTACTTCCCCAATTCCATTTTGATCACTTAAAATGTCATTGTGTAGCCAAAGTATTCTATTTTAATCTAGGTTAAAGAGATTTCATTTTGGTTCTAGTTTGATTGGGTTTAAACAGCTTTAAAATTGATGTGAGAAACCAGTTCAGGGCACGACTCGTGCCCATTGAACCTTCCTCTGATTCTGCCGTCCCCAACAAGGCACGACTTCCTTGTGTTCAAGTCACGACTCGTGACCTTCACATGGCACGACTCGTGCCTCTGGGCACGACTCGTGCTCACTTCCTTAAGTCACTCAGCACGATTGGACCTCCCAGGAACGACTCGTGCTCACGACTTGGCCAAGGGCACGACTCGTGCCAAGGGGCACGACTCGTGCCTCGGCCCAGAAACTGGTATAACAGCAGCAACAACACTAAAATCCCAAGAAATCCAATTTCCAACCAAATGACTTCTAATTTGTGAACCTAAAGGGCATTTCCAACTTTGGTAACTTCATTCTACTCCTTTAACTCCATGGAATCATGTCTTAACCTAGATCATTACAACTTCCATGAACAATAACATTTTCTCAATCTAAGAAAGTTTTCCCAAGCATCAAAGCAAATAGAACATCCATAATAACATAAATATTCATGAACATACAAAGAAGGAAAAGGGTCATAATAACTCACTTTTGCCAATACAAGAGAAGATGAAGTTTTTCTTGGCTTGATAGATTCCTTGAGTTGATCCACACACCAAAGGACACTTGGATTTGAAAAGTGAGCAAGAATGATCTTGATAATAGCTTGAGAGAAGAAAGCTTTCTTATGTTCTTTCCATGGAGAAATGAAGAGAAAAGAAGAGGAAGAAGAATGATTGAGGAGGGAGAAGTGTGTGGGAGGTGTAAGAGGGAGTAGGGTGAAGGAGTGGGGAGGTTTGACAAAAAGGGCCTAGGTTGAGGGAAATAAGGGGGAAGGGAATGCCCCCCCCCCCCTTTCCTCTAGGCTTTCACAATAATTTAGCCAACACCCTAAATAATTAACTACTCAATTTATCCTCCTCCCATTATTTATTTATTTGCTACTATTATAATTTTCTTAGAACATAAATTTATTTTATCATCATTTATCCTATCATATGAAATCAATTATATAAAAATGGACACATAATAATAATAATAATAATAATAATAATAATAATAATAATAATAATAAAAGCACACAATATAATATTAAAATTTAGTGCCTAGGGTTAGGGTCGTCACACATTATCTCGCTTAGCTTCCAGTTCCATCTTTTGTAGAACTCGCCCACTGGTTCGTCATCCTTTTGTTCGGTGGCTTGCAGGTCATGGCGGTTTGTTTCCCATTCAAGATTGGCGCGGTACTTCTCCAGAAAGATTTCACTGATCTGATCCCACGTGGAGCGGTTTTCTGCCTTCACATTGAGGAACCACCTTAGTGCTGTGGATTTGAGGGAATGCTGAAAATGATCTGCCATCTGTTGAGGGGTTGCCCCTTTGGCTCTCATACCCAGGACGTAGGTGTCGATGTGGGTTTTTGGGCATTCTGTTCCGTCAAACTTTTCCATTTCCGGCATCCTGAATTTCGGAGGGAGAGGGACCACTTTGTTCGGGTCAGTAGGCAGGAGGGAGTCCTTCCGAGAACTAGCTAGCTTGCCTTGCATGTCTTTCATTTGTTCGATCAACCAAGCCATGTGAGGGTCAGCTGTCTGAGGTGGGTTACCGTTTTCGGGGACGGAAACCGAAGATGGAGGTGGGTTGGGTGATGGGATCGCCATTCGGGAGTCTTGGGGAGGTAGTTGAGTGTATACCAACCCATACCCTGGGGTGTTGAAGTTGAGGGCGTGATTGCCAGGTCCGCTAAGGGTTGTGTTTGGGAACTGGGGAAATGATTCATTAGCCCCAATTGGCAGACTAGCAGGTGGCAAACTTGAGATGTCGGGATATCCGCTCGGGATGCCTGTCCTTGGTAAGAATGGGGACTTTTGATTGTGGTTGCGAGGCTCGTATAGAGGCAAAGGATTGAATCCTGGGGGATACCGAGATGCATTGGGATCTGGCGGAGCAGGCACGTATATGTCTTTGTTAGTGCGAGCTTGATGTGCGAGGCGGAAGCGGAGATCCGAGGCGGGCATGTCGGGCTGCTTGGCCCGGCGCTGAGGAGCTTTGAGCGAGAGGCGCTGCGTTGCTTTGGGATCTCGTAGCTTGGCGGAGGCGGGACTCTGCGATAGCTTTGAGAAACCGGGAGCCGGTATATCTTCGTCCTCTATGAGAACAAAGGTTCCGTCGGGTTGGGAAGCTGCAACTGTTCCTCGAAGACGCAAGGTGTCGACGATCCAGGCTTGCTGTTCTTCTTGGCGCTTCTTGATGGTTTCGAAGGCTCGCAGCACCTCCTCCATTGTCTGGAGATTCCTTAGTGGCGGGGTTCCGTTTCCCTCACTGTTATCTGTTGATCCCGTCATGGGGGAGTATTGGACGGTGCGGACCGTTGAACTGGAAGGGCTATCGGACCCTGTGACCTCGATACTGAAAAGGCGGCTTCCAGGTATTCTCAACCACTCTCGGTTATTTGGAGGGTGACGGGCAAGGTTTAGACACGGGAATGGCCTAACGGGATAAAAGGGGGAAAGCTCACGTGGCATGCGGTTTCCGTTTCTTTTATTTTTGATTTTTTTTTTTGTTGTTTTAATTTACTTAAAACATGTTTTCTCAGAATCCTAGGTAGGTTGGAAAAGATTGCTCTTGTTTTTCGCAACTATGCTAGATCCTGGGTCAGTGGAGACCATCTGTGCGGCTATAAGCCCCTCGTTTTGCACCTGTATTTCGACTTCCCAGGGCGGACAGCCCCAGGCGAGGGTCCTATAGTGCAAGCGGTTTCCACCGGCCTAAAAGAAAAATCGAACCTAAGGACCGAGCCTGTCATGTTCGTTTTGATGCGTTAGCCATGTGAATAGTGAACTGCCGGCCACTCAGTCAAGATCAGGTCAAGAGTTCGGCATGACCTCTCTTTACCTTGCTTGCGCAAGGGATCTATGACGTTAGGCGTTGGCTGGGTCATATCGTCATGGCTGACGTATCAAAGGCGTGATGACATGGTGTCATGCGAGCATGGATGTATATCCGGGACGGAACATCGTGCAGGTGTAGCTTCGGAAATCAAGCTCAGGTCAAGATTTTAGCCTGACCTTTCATCGCTTTGCTTGCGCAAGGGATCTTGAGTTCCGAGCCTTGACTCGAGAAAATGGCCGGCATGGTATATGTATCCGAGTGTATGACACGGACAGGGTAAAAACCAACCGAGTCTGGACAGAGTGTGACTCAAGACTCAAACGTGCAGGGTTGACGCTTGGTTAGGATGGGATGTTTGGAATGATCCCGTGCGCGTCCAAGAGGCCTAGGAAGACCTAACGGACTGCAACTGAGACCACTCCGGGTTGAGGGTTGTAGTGTGCAGTGTATCCGAGGCAGCAGTGCGCGTAGTGTGCGGTGTAACCGAGGCAGCAGTGTGAGTAGAGTGCGGTGTAACCGAGGCAAAGAAGCCGCGCGTAGCGGCGGTCTCTAAAATTCTTTTTCTGAGTAAAATAGAAGTTTTTGAAGAATTTTAAATGTATGCACAGATGTATATTGATGCATTTTTTTTTGTATTTTTATTTTTTTTTTTGTAAAATAAAAACGAAGCACGTGCACACACACATAACAGTTAAAGGAAGGGGTAGAATGAAAGTTTAACCCTCATCATCGTTTTAAAAATCTTTTGCTTTGTTTAAAAGTTTTTTAAAACAAAATAATCCCCAGCAGAGTCGCCAACTGAAATTACCCGGATCCGAGCAGGCCTCGCGGCCCCGGCATCTGGCATTTTCCCCGCTTTGCAGCGTTTTTCAGGTTGGAGGTGTCTCGCCGTTTGTTTTCGCATTTGTAGAGTCACCACGCCGTTTTTATTAAGCCCAAAACATTGAAAAAGGGCATCAGTTTAAAGATAATTTTAAACTGTTTTTGTGTGATGAGATTTTGAGTTCGGAGGTCAGATGACTCCCGGGAAGAGAATATTAGAATATTAGAGCTCACCCGAGTAGCCTCGTAAAACGAGTCTTTCGGATACCCCTAATATCCTTTAAATGTTGTGTGTGTGTGTGTGTGCTTTTAAAAATGCATGCTGTATCGGATGTCTACATTGTATGCTATGTATGAAAATGTATTGAAATAGTAATGGAAGGAAGCCTTACCAATGTTGGTTCGTGTCTGTCTTCCGCTGGGGAATGGTGTTTGAGGTCGGAGTAGCGTTCCGGTACGGATCGGGATTGCTTCGGGAGATGCCGGTTGTCCGCGGACAGAGTTTCGGCGTGAGTTGAGGTTGCAGGCTGCGTTCGGGCAGAGGTTCGGCGTGCGTGGGGATCGTCGGGATCACTCGGGCAGAGGTTCGGCGTGCGTTGTGGTGGCAGGAGTCACTCGGGCAGAGTTTCGGCGTGGTTTGGGATCGTCGGTTTGACTCGGAAAGAGCCGGGACACCGTGGAAAGACCAGGCAAGGCCTCGGAGTACCACGAGGGGCCTCAGAGTACCTCGAGAGTGCCTCGGGGCAGCGCGGGAGCGTCTCGGGAGCGCTCGGGGAGGCTTCGGAGCACCACGAGGGGGCTCGGAAGGCCTCGGAAGGATCCGAAAGGGGCCGGGAGTGCCTCAAGAGGACTTAGAGGGGAGCCAGAAGGCTAAGGGAGGAAGAGAGAAGAGGGAGGTGTGTGAAAATGAGGAGGGGGAGCCCTCTATTTATAGTAAAAATTTCGGAGCAAAGAGGTCCGTACGGACCTTCTTGGTTATCCAGAATTTTGGATTTCCTCGATTTGAGGGAATCTGCAATGATGGAGAATATTCTGGAATGATGATGTCCCCCATGCAAGAAGGTCCGTACGGACCAACTCAGCATGCAAAGAGGTCCGTACGGACCAACCATGCATTTGGGTAATCATTTCTTCCGGGATTTGAGGGAATATTGTGGACTTTAAGGGGATTTAGTAATCATTGAAACAAAGAGGTCCGTACGGACCTTAATTGCTTTTCTGATTTCCTGAAAATTCCCAAAAGGTCCTTTTGTCCCTTTTTATCCCAGGAAGGCTCCTCCCTTGGTTTGGTTGGGGGTTTGAGAGGGTTTTGAGAGGGTTTTGAGAGGGTTTTGAGAGGGTTTTGAGAGGGTTTTGAGTGCCGGAGGTCTCCGAGACTGCGTTGATGAGTCTGCGGAGTTTCCCGTGTGTTTGAAAGGGGGTGATCCAGATTGGGGTACTTACAAGTCCCTGAATTTTCCAATATTTCCAATTTGGTCCTTGAACTTCCAAATGTCAGTTTTGTCCCAGATTTCAGCATTGTTGCACTTCAGCCCCTGAACTATCAAAACACTAACAAACCATATCAAATATACATAAAACTCGGGAGTCGAACACAAAGAAAGCCTAAAAGTGCATCATTTGGATGGGTAAATACACATCCATCAGTGCTTAATCATCCTGCTTTCTTATCTGCCTTGGGATTACCTTGATGGATCTGCCCGAATCTGGTCAATAGGTTCACTTCTCCCTCTGGCTTATCTGTTGCATATTTACAGGACTCTTTCAATGCTGCTAAGTTCAACGGATGAGCTTGCTTAGCAACTGGCCACCGATTCTGACTGATTTTGTTGCAAGTTTCCCAAAGCTTAGCAATGGTGAGGGGCTGAGCTTGGGGATATTGGGTACGACTGGCTTCTGACTAGGCAGCCTTCCGGATTGTCTCCCAAGTTATGGGTTTCTGAGCTTGAGATTGCATCGTTGTTCCTTGGATGGCCCACAGAGTTAGGGCGTCTTCTGATTCATCTTGATCAGGGTCTACATTGTCCCATGCCTGCTTGAGCTTGCCCATGGTTAGCATGCAGCAGGAACTATTGCCTCCCGGGCTTGGTGGCTTTCCTCTTTCATTTCCGGCTTTATGTAGGAGTCCCGGCTAACTGTTATAATACTCAGCGCTAGAGATAATTATGGCGTTCTGTACGGGAGGTGCATCAGGTATCATGCCAGTGTCCAGAACCTCTCTCAAGGCTGAGATACACTCGAGAAAAGTGACTTCTTCTTTGGTAATCCTGACGAGGATTGTTACTTTGCCTTCGGGCGGGCTTGATCTGACAATAGTTACTTTCTCACTGGGGAGGATAGGGGTCAGTCGTCCCTTTTCTAATAGATTTTCAACTATCTGCCTAGATCGGATGCTCGAAAATCCTTTCCCCAAGGTATGGTAGGTGGTATTGAATTCCACGACATCTACATATTCAGCCCCAGGAAAATCTATGGCTTTCATATCTTCGGTTACATGGTCGTCCCCTGAAGTTTCTTCAATTTTCTGACTGTCGGCTTCCATCTCATCGTACACCATTTTCCTCCAGTTTTGCAGGCTAAGAAACCACATGTGAAGGATTGACAGTGCCTGTTTGCTTGGCCCAAATCGGCGGTTCGTAACACCTGAGTCCAAATGAGGAGTTCTCGGGGTCCGTTCCTGGGTATCGGGGCTACTAGAAAGGCGTCATGGGGATCCATGGGTATGAAGGCAACGGGAGTGGCTTCCAGATCCATAACCCTTTTTAGCGATTCCAGGCACTCAGTATGCTCAAGAGGTTCAACAGTGACTCTTATAGCAGTGATGTCGTCCATCCTAGGGGAGGAAGAAAGGGATCTAGTGACGTTCACAAACTCATTGTCCGCTGGAGGCTGAAAGCCTGCTTTTTCAATTAGTGCGTCAATGAAACTTCTCCATTCGCCTACTAGCTTTTCATAGGGGACGTTGTGTTCCAGGATTTCAGATCCATATTCCTCTTCAGATGGGGTTTGTTGCTCCTCATCCTCTGATGTGTTTGGACATTGGCCACAGTTGCATCTTGAGAAGGACTCCTCATAGGGGTCAGTTTCCATTGGTTCCTGATTCACATTTTCTGGCGGCTCTTCATCGTCACCAGCAGAAAACCACCCATTGTGCCTGGCACCCATGCGGTCATTTCCGACGTGATTGTTCCAAACTGATTCTGGATCTTGGGGTTCAGTTGATTCTTCACTCTCTTCATCATCACTGTCATCAGAGTCATCATCACTGTCATCAGAATCATTATCATCCCATACTATTCGAACTTCGGCTAAGAGAGAGCGTCGATCACATCTATTAGGGGAGGATGGGTGCATGCAACCACAGAAGTGTCATAGGCTCCCAATGCTGGAAGTGGCGATTGCGACTCAGCTTTTCCTCCCAGGAACTGTGGGGGAAGAGCGAGAGGTGGCAGTAAATATTTGACCCCAGGGAGTACATGGAGGCAATCCTCCTCATCTGATCCTTCACCTTTGCCATTATCAGGACTGTACTCGGCTTCTCCCAGAACCATTTTGCAGAAGTGTACTAGCTCGAGGTGTGCTTCGGCCTCTTTACTAATAAGCCCTAATCCGGGTGCCCGTCTAAAGCTCTCTTGTTCAATTCTTCTTGAGTGCTCTAGCCATCTTGTGTAAATGGTCTTCTCATAGTTTGATCTGAATGGCCCCAGTTCTCCAGTGTCACTTATCCCTTCTTCTTAGAAGTAGCGAGCCTCATAGTCATGTAGGGAGCTGCTAACATGGGACCAGGGGGAATCAGCTTGTCCCTCATTCTCGAGGCTGAGTGGGAATCCGAATTCGGGATCCTCGACCAAGTTAATCAGGGGTATTTGGGAGTCTTCGTTTGGCCCATTATCCAAATCTTCCTTGGCGTGAGAGGGTTTTCCGATCTCAATCATGTTCACCATGTTGTTATTCCTAGGGAATGGTTTGTTGACTGTGTTGGGCCCCTCGGGTACTTCTAACTTTCCCTTTTCAATTAGCCCTCGTATAGCCTTCCTCAAAACTATACAATCATCAGTAAGGTGCCCGTGGTAATGATGAAAAGCACAATGTTTGGTGGTGTCCAAAGGGATGCTGGGATCCCTGGGTTGGTAATTGTCCAAAGGCCAAATCAAACCCTCCTTGACCAGTCCTCTAAAAACTTCAATCAGGGGCATTCCAAAGTTACTGAACTTTATATTCTGAGGCTTGGGCATCTCGACTTTCCTAGGCATGAAAGGAGTGGCATTGTTGCAATTCTGTCAGGCAAAGTTGACAGCTTCTTTGCCCTTGGGCTGGGCAGGAACAGGATTGGTGATAGTGGCTCGGTACCGGTAAGTAGGGGCAGTTGCTTGTTGCTGATTGTAAGCCTTTTCGAACTTATCCCCAGAGATGACCATGGCACGCAGATCTGGATAGTGGAAATTACTGAGGGATGCTCTTAGGTGAGGCTTCAAACATGACTGAAAGATGTCCAGCTGTTCTTCATCAGAAGGAGGAATGGCCATTTCACTCAGCTTAAGGTTCCAACGTTTGTAAAAGTCACCAATATTCTCATCAGGGCGTTGCATAGTTGTTTGCAAGTCTACCCGATTCATCTCCCATTCCAGGTTGGCCTTGTATTTTTCGGTGAAGGCGTTGGTGATCTGTTCCCAAATGGCCCTGGACTCGGGTTTCAGCCGGAAGAACCATTTCAGAGCCCCCAGTTTCAAAGAGAGGCTGAAGTAATCGGCCAATTGCTGGTTCGTGCATCCTTTGGCTTTCATAGCTAGGGTATAGGTGTCTAGATGGGTTTTTGGGCAGGCAGTTCCATCAAACAGTTCCAAGCTAGGCATCACGAACTTGTGGGGCAAAGGCACAATAGAATCAGGATATGTGGGCCGGAGAGCAGCCTTCTTTCCTGTCAGCTCGACAATCTGTGCTTTCATTTCCTTATGTTGTTCCATGAACCAAGCCAGATGAGGGTCCTGTGGTGGAGCCGTAGCGTTCAAACCAGTGACTGAGCTGGAGAGAGGAGTTACCATTGGCGGAACACTGGTGGAAGGGATGGCCGGTCCGGGGACATAGGTGAAAACCTGTCCTTGGCCCAAATTACCCTGGGGAGTGTAAGTAGGAGCCTGGGCAAAGGGATAGAACCCAGCGGCTTGCTGTTGACTTCCAATTGGCAAAGAGGGTAGTGGCAGACCTGAGGTGGTCGGGTAGCTCGGGTTCCCGGGGTGAGACTCATAAGTAGGCTTAAATGCGGGCTGTGGTCCCTGGTTGTTGAACTGCATGCCTGGCTGTGGTGATGGTGTATAACCGGGAGGATACTACGGTCCTGGTAATTCTAATGAGACTGGGATGGGGGCTTGCTGGCCCATTAGACCTTGAGTGAGAAATGGGTTTGTGGAAGCCGGCGAGGTGTTAGGGGCTGCCGAACCAACGTCATTTTGAGGAGGGGCACCTGACTGTTTTCCTAGACCAAACTGCAGTGGTGGCATTACAGATTGTTGCTGCGGTACTCTGAACTGTTGTTGTGAAGGTTCGGGCTGATCGGTCCCAAACTGAGGTGGGATCCCAACTTGCTGTGGCATTCCGAGGTACCCCCAACCATAGAAAGACATTCCGTACTGATTTTGTCCCCACTGAGGAACTGCAAATTGGCTTGTCCCACCAGACTGTATGGGCCCAGTAGCATGTGGTTGAGGAGCTGGCAGACTCATAGATCGCTAAGCATGGGTTCCGGTAGCAGTGCCATAGGAGGCTGGCAGTGGCATCCTGGAGTAGTCAGGGCGACCGAGAGTGGGATTAGGGTCCTCCTTTTCTTCCACGGTGAAAGTGCCGTCGGGATTAAGACTGGCGGCCAAACTATGGCTCCTAATAGCCTCCAGAAGGCTGTTCATCTGTGCTTCCTGTCGTAGTCTCATTTGTTCGGTCAACTGATTCCACTGTTGTTCTGTTTGGGGAGTCCCGGGAGGTGGAGTGGTATTGTCCCCATTGTTACCAGCTGATGCAGACATTCTGAAAATCGGAGTTGAAGCAAACGGTGAAGCTGACGATGCGCTTGATTCTTCCCAACTAGCCAGACGGTGACCCGGTGTCCGTACCCAAGCCTTGCGAGGTGCTGCGGGAGGAAGATACAAGGGAGGTTCAGACTTTGGGGGTGGAAGAAAAGGGGTAGGTGTTTGGGCTCAGGGCTCATGCAACATGCGGTTATTTGTTTCCGCTTACTTAAAAAGTGTTTTATTAAAACCTAAGCGGTTGGAAAAGATTGCTCTTTTTTTTAACTACTCTAAGTCCTGGATCAGTGGGACCCATCACTACGTCTGCAAACCCTCAACCTGTAACCCCGAACAAGGGCTCCGTAGGGCAAGCGGGTCCCACCGACCGAAAAGGAAAACGAACCTAAGGTCTGGCAGATCATGAAGTCTTAACACGCACTCGATGTAAATTACCGGCAAGGCCAGCGTCGAGGGTCAATATCGAGTCAAAGTGCCTGACGAAAAACTGGCATGACTCTGACTGATAATAGTTCACAAGGGATCTTGACTCGTCGTTGGTTAAGCGGTAATTAGACATGGATTGAGCATTAATCCTTGATGACTCGGTGTCATACCGGGAGCCGGTGTATGAGCTGTGCGGATCAAAGTCAAAGTCCGAGCCCCAGTCAAGATCAGGTCAAAGTTCATGACGAAAAACCGGCATGACTTCGACTAAGTTAGGTCCGTGGGGGATCCTGACTTGGCACGTTGACTAGGGTTTGACCTACACAGGGCATGCACTGGCACAGTCTGATACGGACCGGACCAAAAACCAACCGAGTCTCGGAAAAAGTGTGTCACGGACAAGTGCAGGGTCGACACGCGGGTACACCAATGGCTGTTTGGGTCGTCCCGTGCTCGCACCGAGAGGCGTAGTAAGGCCTCCCAAGCTGCTACTGAGATTTTTCGGGTTAAGGACATAGTGTGCAGTGTAAGGTCGACGTGCGCGTAGTGTGCGGCAGTCTATCTTCCCTTTTTGAGTAAAAATAGAAATTTTCAAATGTATCTTAAAGGCATGATGCATGCAGAAGATTTTTTTTTTTTGAAAACATGTAAGCACATAAGCACATGAAATTTAACAGTTAAAAGAATCGATCCGACAGTCAAAATTTGACTTTTTCGGGACGGTTAAAACAACAACGAAGCATAACGGGAAAATACATACACACACAAAATAAAAGGTCTCAAGTGTTGGGACGGAAGTTTGACCCACAAAAGTTTTTTTTTTTTAAATGATACTGGTACATGGCATTGTTCTACCATAGTTTATCCCCGACTCCACAAGGAGGCGTTGAAGAGGAAATTTAATGGTTTCCACCTATATACCGAGTATCATTTTTTTATTATTTTTTTCTGTTAAAAATAACTTATTTATTTTCCTCCCCAGCGGAGTCGCTCACTGTGATGATGTGTATCCCGATTTTTTCTTTTTGGCCGCCCGACAAAACTTTTGTTTGTTTTTGGAAGTTTTGAAAAATCTTTATCGGACTTTTGAAAAATCGTTTCGGAGTCGCCATACCGTTTTTAGTTTAAGGGCCAAAACTTTGAAAAATACCCAATATTCGAGAAATGAGTTCGGAGGCCACATTACATTCCGGGAAGAACATTGGTGTTCACCCGAAATGCCTCGTACGACGAGTCTTCCTCACTTGAAACCTTTTGTGTGTGTGTGTGTGTGTGTGTGTGTGTGTATTTAAAAGGACTTTTCGAAAATAATCGAAATTTTAGGGGACCGAACCGAAAAACAAGCCAGTTAAGCAGTGATTAAACTGAAAATAACAGAAAATTGAGGGACTGTTTGCAGATGACAATGTCATCCGCGTGGACAAGACTGCAGTGCAATCTCATCCGTGCGGATAGCCCTGCAGTGTCAATATTTTTACAGTTTCTAGTTTAGTCACTGTAATTTCCAGAAAGTTAACTAGATTTACAGGACTTAACTGGAATTGTAACTGAAAGACAGAAAGTAAAGGGGGATTTGGATTTTGGCATCCATGCTTGTCCTCTCTTTTCCTAGACTTTGATTAGTGGTCATAAGTGATGAATCCACTTAATCAAGTCATCCCGGAGGTACGTTAGAACTTTGTGAGCATTTCATTTGTTAGGGGAAAATGCGAATTTGACATGAAAATAAATTGACAAGAGATTTAGGTCAAGATGTATCAACTTTAGAGGAAGATCTTTAAAGTGGTCATAAGATGACCATCCTTGAGATCTATACTCAAGTGTATCTCCTACATCTTGTGTGACCTATTTTGTAAGTCTAGATGATGTTCATCCAAGGAAAGTGTTCCAAGGTGAGCATCTAAGATATGGGGAGGGGAATTTGCAAGGAATGTAAATAATGTGGACCATTTGAAATGATCATCTATGGATATTGACTCCAAGATGACCATATTTAAGTCAAGAAAACAAGTAAAAGCTAAAAATGTAAAAAGGCATGAAATTAGGTAGTATGGACCATTTAGAAGTGGTCATATGTCGAGATTGACTCCAAAATGACCATCTTCTAGGTCAAACAAACAAGTACCAAGAGATGTAAAAAGGAGAGTGGGGGATAACATAAAATAAAAGAAAATGTGGATCATTTTAGAGGACCATCCATGGAAATGGATTCCATGGAGATCCTCTTGGATCCTTGGGACAAGAGGAAAAGGGGATGAGCAAGCAAGTGAAAGAACTAGGCTACATCATTTATATATGAAAAATATACATGGATGAAGGAGATTTGAGTAAGGAAGGTGAGGGTTTACCAATTGTTTCTTGGTTTGTTGTTTAGGGCTTGAGAGATTTCAAGGCTTAAGGGTAGTTTGAGATGGATTGGAGGTTGGATTTGGTGTTGAATTTTGAATTTTGAAGGTGTGAAGGACTAGTTTGGGATGAATTTTGGCATTATAACAGTAGGTTTTCGAATTTCTTGAGTGTTTTTCAGCCTTTTTAAACTGAGGGAGAAGGGTTGTGTTTATAGGTTGTCTGGATGACAATCTTATCCGCGTGGACAAGATTGTAGGTGCAATCTTGTCCGCGCGGATGACCCAAGCAGGCGTGCCTGTTTTTTGCAGAAAGCAGTTTTTGACAGTTTTGGCTTTTCTAAATGGTCAATATTCCTTTTTCTTGGAAATGACAGATTTCCAGCGAGGTAATTGTCCATTTTTTTATTCCTAAGAGGTCCTTCCTCATTCAAATTGTCAAAATAATGTCCAAAATGCCCCAAAATGATTATAAATCATTAATTTGGGCTGACGGAACATTAACGGCCCAGATTTGGGTACTTACAAGGGGGTTAGATTTGCTAGCCCGTACTGGGATCAAGCTCAGATTTGGCCGGGCTGTGGTCCATCGAGCTATGGACGAGGACGCTCTTGATCAAATGATTGCTACTCAGCCGAACAAGGAGAGCATTGCCAACAGTTCTTGCTGCCGAGGTATGCTTCCTCGTAGCTCATAACTTGTTTTTATTATTAGACTTGTCATTGTCTTGTTGATATTTCTTATTTCTCGCTGTAGCTTTGTACAATCACTGCCTATGAGGCTATCCAGAACAAGGCCACGGATGCGAAGTTGACAGAACTTGAGGGCCAAGTGAAGAAGAACGAGGCCGAGCAAGCTAAGGCATCAAGCTTATTGAAGGCGTTGATGGGGGAGCTTGAAGCGGCACAAGCGGCCAAGGCCAAAGCTGAGAAAGAAGCCGAGGAGGCACGCGCCAAGGCCGAGGAGGATGCCAAGGCCGGTCAGGCCGTTATCGAGGGGCTCCAGGCTGAGCTCCAAGTCCAAGGAGGACGAGGTGACTGGAGCCCGGCTTAAGGAGGTGGAAGCCGGCGTGCCTTTACAAATCGAGGACGCCCTTTCCGAGTATAAGGCTAGCCCGGCCTTCCGAGATGCCATAGCCGAGGAGACGACTACCATGTTTTTCGACGGCTATTTTCATCTAGCCCGAAGGATCATGGCCGACACTTCTCTTGGCTTGGATCTGGAGACACTTGCCCGGCTTATAACTCAGGATTCCTATGATGAGGCTGCCAGGGCCCTCTATTACCTAGTCCCGTATTCAGAGTGTGCCTTGGACTTGATTGCTGAACCTGACGAGGAGCCTGGCCGTCCTGTCTGGGTTCCTCCTCCCGTCGATCCTCAAAACCTTAACGCCATCCTTGCAAGGGATGAGGACGAAGATCATAGCACCGAGGAAGAGGGAGATGCTCATGCCGAGGAGCCGATCAACGAGGAGACTGAAGTTGATGCTCAAACTCGAGATGCTGAGACAGAGGCTTTCCTCGAGAAAACTTTTGACGAGGAGCAGACTTAGGATTTTCTTTCATTTTGTTGTAATAGAATAGGGCATTGTAATTTATTATTAATATTTAATGAAATGTCATTTTCTTCCAATTCTCGTCGTCTTTCACTTCCTGTATATGAATTGTTGAATGTTCCTTGCATCAATATGCAAGATTTATGGTAGCCGGGGAAGGTCTCCTCGTACCTTTGGTAATTTAGACCGAGGGAGCTAGCTCGGTCCTAGATGTTAAGCGATTTTGTTCGTTTTAAGTCAGTAGTGCCGAGGAGGATTCCTTGGTCTTGACCGAAGTGCCACTTTAGTCATTTAGAGCCGAGGGGTTTCCTCGTCCAGACATTGGGCTTTCTTCTTTTTCGTTTACTTATGCCAAGAAAAATGACTCGTACATAGATTTTAGACGGTTCTGCCGCGTTAGCTGTTAGAGACGTTGGGCTTTCTTCTTTTTCATCTCTCTATGATGAGGAAGATGACTCGTACATAGGTCGTAGATGTTTTTTTCGCGTTAGCCGTTAGAAGCGTTGGGCTTTCTTCTTTTTCATCTTTCTATGACGAGGAAGATGACTCGTATATAGGTCGTAGATGGTTTTGTTCTCACCTATCCATAACGAGGGAAAACTCGCTTGGTCATGGGTCTTAGGCGTTTTAATGAAGGGAGCTTGCCTCTTCGAAGGTCGAGGAGGGTTCCTCGTCTTCAAGTGTTGTCTTGGTAGTTGACTTGCATGCTGACGAAGTAAATTTTATAAATTGAATCGATTACATCAAATTGCAATCCTACCTTGCTAGAAGTAAATTTTATAAATTGATGGATATATTTCTACACCCACTCTCGTAATAAACCTCACAAGCGCACAAGGGTCGTGTGTAGCGTGTGTGCAAGTAAGGGTCAATCCACGAGGACTATGTGTATGACCAAGCTAACTCAAACTGTATACAAAGGAAAAGTAACCAAGGGGGGGGTTTGGTTTTGATTAAACTAACAGCTACAAAGATCAAGAATTAGAGTTAAATCTAGGAATAGCAAGTAAACAAAGAGAGCAAATTCAAATAGAGAGTAAAAACAATAATAATAGAGGATTCCATGGATTGGATTTCATTTAATCACAAAATACTATGCCATTGATATAGAAAAATATATTAATTTCAATCTTGGGTTCAATCACTAAAGTCAAGATTGGTACGGTAAGGCCACCGGATTTCAATCTCTTAAATTCTATTCGATCACTTTTCGCAATCAAGTCCAAGTGATTAAAAAGAAAAGCTTTAAGCTTTAAAGATTTTATGAACCAAAACCCATTGAGTATCAATCAAGAACACCCATAAATTTCATCATCTAGCAAAAGTCTAAGTCAAAATCCCCAAATCAATATAAGACATTGACACCCATAAAGTTAAAAGGAAGAAAATAGGAATCAACCACACTTTAATCCAATATACTTTTATGAAAAGAGCAAAGATGAACAAGACATCAATTAATGAGATAAAATAATCAATGACATAACATAAATGACTAAATTACTACCCAATCCATGAAATTAAGAGTTTAGCTACACATATTAAGCATTAAAGAAACAAAACTAATTAAGAAAATCATAAATAAACTTATCTTATTTTGAAGAAAATTACAAAACCCTAACTTTCTCTCTCTCTTCTCTTGCCTCCTTCCTTGTTCTTCCAAAAGCTAACCCTAAAAATTATAACATCTTCCTATTTATACTAAAATGACCAAGGCTGAAAAAGGCTTTAAAAAGGGGGAAGGCCCAAGCAGGAGGGAGGCCCCAAATGCCTTAAATCCGGCTGGAACTAAGGCCTTGGCGCTGGGACAAGCTGGCCGGCCAAAATGGACTAGGGCGATCGCCGTAAGGACTTGGGCGGCCGCCCAAGAGGCACGGCAAGACTAGGGCGGCCGCTGTAAAGGACTTGGGCAACCACATCTCTTCTTTCTTCAGCAAATTCTCAGCAAGTCCATGCCATGGAAATTCCCAACAGGTCCTAGCAGCACCAAAAAGCCTCTAAAGTCCCAAAAGTTTGCTCCGCTCCATATTTTCATATTTCTTTACTTTAAACCTCCAAATTTCCACCCTTTTCAACCTGAACTAAAACAAAACTAACAAAGCCATTAAACTACCTTTTTACTCGAGAATTTTGCAATAAATAGAGATTAGAACATATAATTTGGATATGTAAACATATCCATCAAATACCCCCAAACCTATCTTTTGCTCGTCCCCGAGTAAAATAGAACACAAATATAATTAAAAACTACTTCTAACACTAGCTACCCCAACTCAGATATTAAACATAAACCAATCATAAATAACAAGCATAAAAGAAAAACTTTGGTCATCCAATTCACATAAAGGTTTGCCACCCGCAAGTCTCAGAATTCTACACCACGCATAAACATTGTGTATCAACATAAACATAAACTTGCCATTGCATTTACTTATTTCAAAACATGATTATTTCCACCGTGCAAGAATATACATGGGGCCATTGTCACGAACTAAGATTGTTTAAAGAAGCACTATGTCATGCCCTAGATCTTAGTATAATAGATGGTGCGTTAAAATAGCACAAAAGGGACAATATGCACAATTACACGGTTGTCAACCCGGTTACTTGGTAGTGAAAACGAAATGATATGGATTGAGAGTTCAAATGCGACCAATTCGCGGGGCTAGGTTCACGGTTACAATGAAAGATATAAATATGCAAATAAACCAAGGTGAGAAAGTGGACTAGAGAGTCTTCTCTCTCAAATAAGAACCTCTCCTCACTCAAACTTTCATTAATCCGCTCACCCAAAGAACCCAATGTCATAACCCCCAAACCTAAACTTTGACAATACTAAACTTGGGATTGTTGACATTACCTCAAGTACCACTAGCACCAAACTTTTTACTTTACACAACATAAGGGGCAAGTAATTCTTTTTCTCTTTTTTTTTTTTTTTTTTTTAAAGATATACTATGCACATCTAAACAACACATGAACATAAATAACCTCTTTTTTTTTGAATACCTTGCCCGTCCATATAATCCCAACTAGTCCCTTGTTTCCCTTTGGTCCCAAGATGACCATTTTCATTTTTTTTTTATTTTTTTTTTTGCTTCACTTCTCAAATATGTCCCACAAATCCCATCATTCCCTAGTCCACCTTCTCAAAGGGTAAGGAAATCCTATTCTAAGTGTGAAAAGGGTAAGAAAATGCGGGTTGAAATGAAAGCGAATGGCGGTCTAATATAATCTCCCCACAAGGAGGAGATTCCATTCATTATCAAGCCTCAAAAAGGACACTAAGGGATGATTTTATTTGGTGACTAGAAAGCCGAAAGGTCCAGAAAAGGGGTCCCTAAGTAGCCATATATATCATACATAACCTCTTGACGTGATATTGACAACCGTGCAACCATGCTCTAAGGTCCCCCGAGAATGTTAAGTGCTAATTAAATGGCACTTAGTTCATTAACAAGGACCCGTGCAAAAGAAGTGTGTGGTGACAATAATCATGCCTTGAATAATCAAATACAATCCCACTTTTATGTTTATATTGAACACAAGATGCACAAATAACGCTCGAATCATCATGGACGTTGGGTGGCAACCCGAAATATAAACTACACAACCAAATTTTTTTTAATTTTTTTTTACAACTACAAAAGCATGAAATCCTAACTAACATGGTGATCAAGCAACATATCAAGTACCCCACACCCCCAAACCTAAAGTATGCATTGTTTCTAATGCAAAAAAAAAAAAAAACAATGAAAATATAAGGGCGGGATACCTCAACCATCTACTGGGGCGGGTGAAAAGAAGGGTGGCCCCACTGACCACTAGAACTCTGGCTCTGATCTGGGGCCGACAAGCGGCTCAAGTACTGCTGAAGCATAGCCTCCTAACGAGCCCAATGTGCTTGGGCATTCAAATCTTGCTGGGCTCTCCAAGCTTGGGCCGCCTCGGCTTCCTCTCTCCGCTGCAACACCAGCTGGCCCACAGTCTCCGTAAGTGAACTCAACTGGATGCCAAACCCCCTATCCCTCTCGTCAATCTCATCAAAACTCCCCATAATAGACGTCATACTCTCATCAAATCTCCTCATAAATCCCTCTCTAGCATGTGCTTTTCTTTACGCCTCTTCATCCTCACTTTCTTCCTCATCTTCCTCTTTCTCCTCCTCAATCCCTCGAGAACTACCTTCACCCATACTAGATGATGTTAAACTCCTCATTGGGTGGCTCTTCTCCTTATACGATTTCCAGTTGACTCCCTTCTTGGCCTTTAAATCTTTGGTCCTTTCCTCCTTCAAAGCCACTTTGGCTTTTCCACACAAGGCAATGATCAAAAGAGGGAAATTGTGATTGGTTTTGCTCAAGTCCGTCGACGTCCGCCAAATTTCATCGGAAATAATTCGTCCCGTGTCAATGTACTTGCCTTGCCAAATCAAATGCATTAAGATCGCCCTCTTCCAAGTCACTTTGTTAAAATGGTTGCTTGGCAAAATCTTTTCACAAATGAAGCGATGTAAATACCATAAAGGCTCCATCAAATTTTTCGTTAAAACTACCGTTCCATCCTTCATTTGGTTTACATCAAGGTCTCCAAACGTGTCAAGAACCAAGTGCATGTGTGACTTCCAATTACCCCGGTTGATTACCGCCATGGCCTTTGTCAATTCACATTCCAACCCGGGCGTGTCACTAGTCATGGAGAAAAAATCATTTATCATCGCAGCAGACTAATTCACTTGTTTTCCCCGGACATAAGATATTCCGGTGTGTCCTATTTCCGCCATATTCGTATAAAACTCCCTCACTATCACACTTGATCCCACATTCAACAATTTGCTCCCCAATTTTTTCCATTTGTATTTGGTCACAATGTGGTCAAGACCCATGTTAGCAAAATCAAACTCACATTCCGCATTATCCAACTTTTTCCCAAACTATAAAAGATTGCTCGGCCATTTTCCCAACTTATTTGTGTTTATCCGATGGAGGGTGACCCGGGCCAATTAAGTCAGAAGTCTTTTGCTTTTTCGACATATTGCAATCAAAACCCAGCTAGACAATGCAAATGAAGTTCAAATGATCTTATTTTGAACAATTGAGGTCGCCGGAAGTTGGTCGGAAAGTTCGCCGGAAAGTTCACCGGAGTTTGAGAAGATGACCAGAGTGAGCGGCGTATGGACTAGAGTTGTTTCCCTTCAAGAATCTATCTTCAATTCGAGCTTGAACTCACAAAAATCACAAACCCAAATTCTTCCTCTACTTGGACAATTTCTTAAAAAAATGGCTTCAAAATTCATGAATTTGGGCTGAGATTTCGGTTAGGGGGAGTATAAGGTGAGGGGAAGAAGATTTGGTGAAGGGTGATGGGAGTTTTGAGCTTTGTTGGGCAAATTTTTAGAGAGAAGTGAAGAAACCTAGAGAGAGAGAAGAGAAGAATTTGAAAATAGGGTGAGAGAGAGAGCTGCTGCATGTGAATTGAGAGAAGAGAGAGACTGAGCGCCCAAGGGTTTTGGCCAATTTTTGACCGCATTGACCATCTTGGGCGGTCGCCCTAGTGACTTGGGCGACCGCCGTAGACCTTCGGCCAAACAAGGGTGATCGCCCAAACATCTTCAGAGGACGCCCTAGAGACTCGACCTGACTTGGGCGGTTTCCCTAAGAACTTGGGTGGCCGCCGTAGCTTCTATTCCAGCCCAGAATTTTTCTATTTTAGCCCCCTTCCATTTAGCTTCAATCCCATTGCCCAAAATTTCAATGATTGAGCTTAAAATTCTGCAAAATCACCATAAAACAAAACACCAAAGCATAATACCTATAGATGCAAAATAAAAAAAAAATGACATAAAATTAAAATGTTTTTCGAGGGTGACACTATAAACACTCCCCTATAAATCTACAAACCCAGGGAGATCCTTTCGAACGACTCAATAATTCAACAATTTAAAACAAACTAACTACTCTAAATTACTCTACTTTGGTAAAATATGTTGACCGCACCAAAGGTTGCCTACGTCCCCAAAACAATGAGCGGACTACTCATTGAAATAGGCTCAGATCACCGTAGTTCAAACATTTCCCCTCAATAAATGAGAGAAAGACCCAATTTGACTCGATTTTTTTTTAGATAAAAATACTACCACCCCCAAACCTAAATATTGCTATGTCCTCATGGCATGAAAACCAAAAGAAAGCAGAATTCAAATTCGGGAGGAGATGAGATGAAAAGTAAACAACATAAAATGAAAGACGGAAATTAAAACAAAAAGCAATTAAAGTCATACCATGTTGGGGTGCCTCCCAACGAGCGCTTTATTTTTGGTCGTTTAGCTCGACGGCAAGCCCAAGAGAGTTAGTTGACCCCCTCCGGGTCAACAAGATCCACAACTTCCAAATCCTCATTAATTGATACCCCTTCAAAATAAGGCTTCACGCGATGGCCATTCACCTTGAACAAGTTACCGGTTCCCAAATTTTTGAGCTCCACCGCTCCATGTGGAAAGATCGTCACCACCTCAAAAGGACCCGTCCATTTGGACTTCAACTTTCCGGGAAAGAGTCTCAACCTTGAATTGAATAGGAGCACCTTTTGACCCGGCCTCAATTCTTTCGGCCTCAAGTGTTTATCATGGTATCTCTTGGTGCGCTCCTTGTAAGTCTTGGCACTAGCATAACTATCTTGCCTCAACTCATCCAACTCGTTCAAAGTTAGCATTCTTTCCTCTCCCGCCGCATCCAAATTCATATTGAGCTCTTTGATTGCCCACCAAGCTCTGTGTTCCATTTCCACAGGCAAATGGCATTCCTTCCCATAAACAATTCGGTATGGGCTCATTCCAATGGGAGCTTTGTAGGCGGTTCGGTAGGCCCATAGTGCATCATGAAGCTTGATGGCCCAATCTTTTTGGTTGGGTCAAACCGTCTTTTCAAGAATGGCTTTGATTTGCCGGTTTCTCACTTCAACTTGCCCGGATGTTTGAGGATGATAGGCGGTGGCAAGCTTGTGGACCACCCCATATTTCTTCAAGACCTTGTTGAAGAGACGGTTGGTAAAGTGAGTACCTTGATCGCTTATGATTGCCTTTGGAACTCCATACCTACTAAAGATGCATTCACAAACAAACTTTGCAACAACTTTAGCATCATTAGTCCGGGTGGCAATAGCTTCCACCCATTTAGAAACATAATCAACCGCAACAAGAATATACACAAAACCATGGGACGGGGAAATGGATCCATAAAATCAATGCCCCAAATATCAAAAATATCAACAACAAGATTATAGTGTTGGGGCATCTCATCTTTCTTACCAATGCCATCGGTTCTTTGACACCTATCACATCTTTTGCTATAATGAAAGGAGTCCCGAAAGATTGTGGGCCAATAGAGTCCCGCTTGGAAGATTTTCCTCGCGGTCTTTTGGCCACTAAAGTGACCACCACAATGGAGGTCATGACAAAATTTAAGCACACTTTCTTGTTCATGTTCGGGAACGCACCTTCTCAAAAGCTTATCGGGACAAATCTTAAACAAGTAGGGGTCATCCCAAATGTAATTCTTCACATCCGACCTAAACTTTCATCTTTGGTCTTTTGTGGAGTGGAGTGGCATCAAATTTGACACAATATAGTTCACTAGATCCGCATACCAAGGCTCATGGACATTCAAGGCAAGGAGTTGTTCATCCGGGAAGTTCTCATTCACCGGAATCACTTCTCCATTAATATTATGAAAATCATGGTCCTCTAACCTAGATAAGTGATCCACCACTACATTTTCGGACCCTTTCTTGTCTCTAGTTTCAATATCAAACTCTTGAAGCAAAAGTATCCATCTTAAAAGTCTAGGTTTAGTATCCTTTTTGTTAAGCAAGTATTTCAAAGCCGCATGGTCCGAGTAAATGATTACCTTAGACCCTAGCAAGTATGACCTAAACTTTTCTAAAGCAAACACCACCGCAAGAAACTCTTTCTCGGTTGTGGTGTAGTTCAGTTGAGCATCGTTTAAGGTCCTACTAGCATAGTGGATTACATGAGGTAATTTTTCCACTCTTTGTCCCAAGACCGCCCCAATGGCAAAGTCGGATGCATCACACATAAGTTCGAAAGGATGAGACCAATTGGGACTAGAGAGGATGGGGGCACTTGTCAACTTTTCCTAAAGCGCATTGAAAGCATTCAAACAATCTTGGTCAAAAACAAATTCAGTATCCTTGGCAAGTAGGTTACATAAAGGCTTACAAATTTTTGAAAAATATTTTATAAAATGCCTATAAAAACCCGCATGCCCAAGAAAGCTCTGAATTCCTTTGACCGAAATGGGAGGGGGAAGTTTAGCAATAACATCTATTTTAGCTTTATCTACTTCTATCCCCCTACTTGACACAATATGCCCCAACACAATCCCATGCTTAACAAGAAAATGACTCTTTTCCCAACTTAGAGTCAAGTTGGTTTCACAACACCTTTTCAAAACGGAAGTCAAGTTCTTGAGGCAACAATCAAAGCTATCTCCAAAAATGGAGAAGTCATCCATAAACACTTCAACACCTTTCAATCATGTCGGAAAAAATGGAGGTCATGCACCTTTGAAAGGTCGTCGGTGCATTATAAAGCCCGAAGGGCATCCTCCTATAAGAAAAAGTACCAAATGGACAAGTAAAGGTGGTTTTGGATTGGTCCTCGGGAGCAATGGGGATTTGCTTATATCCTGAGAAACCATCCAAGAAGCAATAGTATGAGCGACCCGCCAACCTTTCTAAAATTTGATCAATGAAGGGCAATGGGAAGTGGTCTTTCTTGGTGGCGACATTTAACTTCCTCAAGTCAATACACATCCGAAGACCCGTCACTTCCCGGATTGGAACCTCTACACCCTTGTCATTTTGAACAACCGAGATTCCACCTCTCTTGGGCACCACTTGAACCGGGCTTACCCATTCACTCTCGGCTACTGGGTAAATGATACCTGCATCTAAAAGTTTAAGCACTTCTTTTCTCATCGCCTCCTCCATGTGAGGGTTCAATCTCCTTTGCCTTTCCCTAGACGGTTTTGCCCCTTCCACAAGATGAATTTTATGAATGCACATTGAGGGACTAATTCCCTTGATGTCTTTCAAAGTCCACCCTATGGCCTCTTTGTGCTCACGGATCACTATTAGCAATTGGGCCTCTTGTTCTAGGGTTAAGTCCGAAGCAATGATTACGGGAAGGGTCTCATTCTCTCCTAGGAAAGCATATCTCAAGTTTGAAGGGAGTGTTTTTAACTCAAGGATTGGGGGAATTTCAACCGATGGCGCCAACCTCTCATTGAAGTGGCCTAGGGTGTGATATGGGCCATCACAAGGATGATGTTCATCGACCTTATCTTCAATGGCCAACAAGTGGGAACCCACATTATCCCTATTATTCTCACAGCCATTCAACAATCTCTCAATTTCCTCACAATCTCTATCATACCACATAACCTCATTGACACACTCTTCAACTAGATCAAGAAAGTTAACCGAATTCTCATCATCTATGGGGTTATGCATAGCATCATAAATCGAAATTTCGATTTTCTCATTAGCTACCACCATAGACAATGTCCCATTTCCTACATTTATGATGGTGTTGGTTGTGGCCATAAAGGGACGCCCAAGCAAGATGGGTGAATCACGGCCATTACCTACACTCTTCGGCATTTCTAACACAACAAAATCAACGGGAACAATAAGAGAACCCACTTGAACTAAAACATCCTCCACAATGCCTAAAGGTCTCTTGATAGAGCGGTCGGCAAGTTGTAAGGCCATTGTGGTGGGTTTTAGCTCGGGCAAACCCAACTCAAGATACATGTAATGAGGCAACAAATTGATACTAGCACCAAGATCTAGCATAGCTTTCACCTTATTTGAATCCCCCAAAGTGATGGAAATTACAAAGCTTCCGGGGTCTTTCAACTTAGGTGGAAGACAATGTTGTACCACGGCGCTAGCATTTTCTCCCATTAAAACTTTTTCATCTTTCCCATACTTATGTTTCCGAGAATTGATTTCTTTAAAGAACTTGGCATAAGCCGGCACATTTTTTATGACATTCAATAATGGAAGGTTGATGTTCACCTTCGAGAACATGTCCATCAACTCTTTCATTTGTTGGTCCATCTTGTTCCTTAGAAATCTCCCGGGAAACGGTACGGGAGGTACATATGCATTGGGAGTTGGAGAAGTAGCAATGGAATTTTCCCCTAATTCATTTGTACACTTATCCTCAACACAAACTTCATCATGCATATCATTAGGGAAGGGGGAAGAAGTAGGAGAAAGTACCTCCTCACCTATTTGCTTTCCGCTCCGAAGTGTGATTATTGCCTTCGCTTGATGCCCTTGGCTTGGAAAAGTTCCGGGCTTGTGACTTTGGAGGGCCTCCGCCAATTGACCAATTTGCGTTTCCAACTTCTTAAGGGCCGCATCATGATTCTTAGATGCTTGTTAACTTTTCGCCCTCATTTGCTCCATGGCAATTTCCCATGGCTCCTTCTTTTGCTCATACGATCCGGAGGGAGGTTGTGGGTTGAGAGGCTTGTTGTGTTGTTGTTGTTGTTGTTGTTGATTGCCTCCCCATGGGAAATTTGGGTGATTTCTCCACCCCGGATTGTATGAGTTGCTATAAGGATTATTTTGAGGGGGCTTTTGCCCATATCCTTGATGGCCATGGTTGAATTGAGGAGATCTTTGGTCATATCCTTGATTGCCTTGCACATACCCACCTTGCATGGCATTCACCTGTTCATTACCAAACATTGGACCATTTGGACAATCATGAGTAGCATGAGAATTTCCACAACCATAAGCACAACTATCATTAATTACATTAGCATTTGAAGAAGAAGCACCTTGCATAGACAATTTATCAATTTTTTGTGTCAAAATGGCCATCTGCCTAGCCATATCATCATTAGAATTCAACTCATGCATGCCTCTACCCCTAGTATCCTTTTGTTGAGAATTGGCTCCCAACAATTCAAAAAGCGATTGGGTCTCATCCGGGGTCTTGTAGCCTAGATTGCCCCCAGCCGCATTATCCACCATAGTTTGATTCGTGGGATTCAAACCATCATAAAAAGTTTGGTGCAAAATTGGCAAGGGAAAGCTATGATGGGGGCATTGCATAAGAAGCATCTTAAATCTATCCCAAGCCTCATGAAAGGCTTCTCCCGGGTCTTGTTGAAATGTGATGATTTTTTTTGTCTAATGCTTCCTAAAAGGGAATGAGGGAGATATTTCCTAAGGAAAGCATCATGCAATTGTACCCATGTTGTTATGCTAGTAGGGGGAAGGTACATCAACCAATTATTTTCCGCCCCTTTCAAGGCAAAAGGGAAGCACTTGAGCCTTAATTGCTCTTCGGTGACACCCGCTCGTCCCGGAAAGCCTGAAACGGTCATGAGATATTCTTTTAAGAAGCTTAGGGCATCCTCGGAAGGGAGCCCATAAAAGTTAGGCAACATGCTAAAATATTGCCCTTTTATCTCATGATTCTTTGCCGCCTCGGTGAGGACAATGCAAGAGATGGCGGTGTCAACCTTTGGTCTAAGAAAGTCATTCATGGTCGGGGGTACCTCTTCCGCCATTTCAAAATTTTCTTCTTCTTCCCCGGTGGAAGAATTACTCACCTCACAAGAATTGCTACCTTCACTTAATTCCTCAAAAAGCCCAGAAATCGAAGTATCTGACTCCGTTCCGGAACCACGAGTAGGAGTTAAGCTCCTCTCGAATCTATCAATGGCGTTGTTTGCTTGAGCCAACAAGGGGTTCAAGGAACGACGCCCAAACATAAACTATCCAAACTAACTTGTTCAAGACCACAAGTCCCCGGCAACGGCGCCAAAAACTTGATGGATATATTTCTACACCCACTCTCGTAATAAACCTCACAAGCGCACAAGGGTCGTGTGTAGCGTGTGTGCAAGTAAGGGTCGATCCACGAGGACTATGTGTATGACCAAGCTAACTCAAACTGTATACAAAGGAAAAGTAACCAAGGGGGGTTTGGTTTTGATTAAACTAACAGCTACAAAGATCAAGAATTAGAATTAAATCTAGGAATAGCAAGTAAACAAAGAGAGCAAATTCAAATAGAGAGTAAAAACAATAATAATAGAGGATTCCATGGATTGGATTTCATTTAATCACAAAATACTATGCCATTGATATAGAAAAATATATTAATTTCAATCTTGGGTTCAATCACTAAAGTCAAGATTGGTACGGTAAGGCCGCCGGATTTCAATCTCTTAAATTCTATTCGATCACTTTTCGCAAATCAAGTCCAAGTGATTAAAAAGAAAAGCTTTAAGCTTTAAAGATTTTATGAACCAATACCCATTGAGTATCAATCAAGAACACCCATAGATTTCATCATCTAGCAAAAGTCTAAGTCAAAATCCCTAAATCAATATAAGACATTGACACCCATAAAGTTAAAAGGAAGAAAATAGGAATCAACCACACTTTAATCCAATAAACTTTTATGAAAAGAGCAAAGATGAACAAGACATCAATTAATGAGATAAAATAATCAATGACATAACATAAATGACTAAATTACTACCCAATCCATGAAATTTAGAGTTTAGCTACACATATTAAGCATTAAAGAAACAAAACTAATTAAGAAAAGCATAAATAAACTTATCTTGTTTTGAAGAAAATTACAAAACCCTAACTTTCTCTCTCTCTTCTCTTGCCTCCTTCCTTGTTCTTCCAAAAGCTAACCCTAAAAATTATAACATCTTCCTATTTATACTAAAATGACCAAGGCTGAAAAAGGCTTTAAAAAGTGAAGGCCCAAGCAGGGAGGCCCCAAATGCCTTAAATCCGGGCTGGAACTAAGGCCTTGGCGCTGCGACAAGGCCGGCCGGCCAAAATGGACTAGGGCGATCGCCGTAAGGACTTGGGCGGCCGCCCAAGAGGCACGGCAAGACTAGGGCGGCCGCTGTAAAGGACTTGGGCAACCACATCTCTTCTTTCTTCAGCAAATTCTCAGCAAGTCCATGCCATGGAAATTCCCAATAGGTCCTAGCAGCACCAAAAGCCTCTAAAGTCCCCAAAGTTTGCTCCGCTCCATATTTTCATCTTTCTTTACTTTAATCCTCCAAATTTCCACCCTTTTCAACCTGAACTAAAACAAAACTAACAAAGCCATTAAACTACCTTTTTACTCGGGAATTTTGCAATAAATAGAGATTAGAACATATAATTTGGATATGTAAACATATCCATCATTATCTTTAACCGGATAACAATAAGGGCTATTATTGGCATGATAGGATTCTTGTTGAGAAGAATGATAAGACAAGATGGAAATTTGTCCCTCGTAAAGAGAGATGTTTGCTAGGCCATAAGTAAGTAAAATTGATGATGTACATGGCCATGTCCGAATGAATTAATGTGATTAATATCATTCGATTGATCAATTTACTTGGTAACGAGAAAACATTGAACAATATGAGTTGACGTGGACCATGACTCATGTTAGGCGCAACATCGTGTGACAATGGGATTATGATATGTTACATGTAGGAAATCAGACTTGATATTATATTATTTACGGGTAAGGCATGATGGCTTGCTAGAGTCAGCTCATGTCTTATGAGGATCGATGTGGTCGAGCTCATTTGCCAACATAATATAGTCCTGTAAGTCACACGCATCAGAACGAATTGTCAAAAATGGAGAACATGGATTTTTTCATACACGAGGGGACAGCTCGTCCCAGTAGGAACCAGCTATTCCACTTTTGGCACAGGACGAGTGTATACGAGGGAATGTACGAGGGATGACTGCGTCCTATAGAGGATGACTCGTGCCCATAGGGACGACTCGTGCCCTGGATTTGTACTAACTATTCCCCGTAAAGGGAGCCAAGTGTATCTGGGCATTGTGAAGAGGGGACTGAGCTCGTGCCACAGGAGGCGGAGTCATCCCGTCAGCGACGGATACGTAAATGACTCAAAATTAGGGTTTTCTGGATGGGAAAATATTTATAACGTATAAATACTAACCCTTGGTTGCCTACTTGATCCCACACACATTTTTGGATTTAGAGAAACACTGAAAAGTGAGTTTTCAATTGTGAATTGAGAAATCAAAACACCAATTCCATATTTCTTCATTAATTGAAAGGAGTTTCAATCAAAGGATCTAGCAATCCACCTAGAGCTGTTCTAGGGTTCGTTCATGACGTGGATACACATAGAGGATCTTCGCAATTCAAGATCTAACGTTCGTGATTCAAGGATCGTTCATCGAGGATTCACAAGATCATCGATGCGGAGTTGGGCGCGTTTATCAAAGACAAAAGCACCTGAGGTTGGTTATTACATTTCGTCTTGTTTAATTACTCATCTAGAACGGATCCATGGCCCGGGTTTTCGAGTTAATTTGCATTATTCCAGCTGCGCATGGACCCTCGAAACTTCAGCAGTGGTATCGAGCCCAGTTGTGATGTTTATTTTAGATAATCATGATAATTATATAATGAGATTATGTTAATTTTCATGATGAATATAGAGGTAGAATATGTGAATTCATGTGGGTTTTTGCTTATGAAGTAATTGTATATAATGATATGCTATGATTATGAGGAAATTGAATTGTATGATTAATATGATTAATCTATATTATGGGATATCAATTTCATTAATATGATTATTGTAAATTGATAAAGTTCACAGGTCTTGAACAAAATTGTTTGTTGGAGGTTTATATTACCGTATTAAATGAGATTTTGCATGAATCATTAAACGCAGGTGATTTGAAATTATGATGTACGAGATCAAATATGATTTGTGATGCATCATCCCATGTTCATAATTATGCTCATTATAATTTTTCATGAATCAACCTTGCCATGTTAATTGATAAACATAAAAAAAAATTGAACCTTCGGCCCAAGAAATTTGAGTTTGTTTATACCACCCATTTTAAACACTTGTGAGTACACGTATAGTTTTATATGAGGCTACGCCATGGCGAGGTACATTAATTCTATCTTTGTATGATCAAGATGAGGAAACGGTGATTCCTATACGTTTAAAATGGTTGAACTTAGTCAATTATTTATCCAAAAGCAGGTTTTGGGCCTAAGGCGTAAGATGAGATTGAAACATGTGACATATGATGTCTATAATCTCATAAAGGATCTAAGAGTCATATGGTGATATGATTGATAAATGTTATCTACCTTTTTAGTTTAATTTTGAGCACTCGTGCCATAGCCGACTTAGAATTAAAATTAAAGTTGGGTCTTAGCCTATTAAATTATATTATGCATTTTTGTATAAGAAGGTTATATAATTTAGTGGGAGTATTTGAGAAATAAGTTATTTAATCTCTTAAATGAAATCGGTACTTATATGTGTTAAGTATGTCTTTGCATATCTTTGTAGATCAATGGCATCAAACCCTAATCCAAACTCTGTAAATGCGATCGGTCCTTGAGAAGAGACCAGTTGGAAGAGAATAAACGCGACTACTATGTGGATTGGATCCGCGGTTTGAGAATTGTTCTCAAACAAGAAAGGAAGTTGTACATTCTCGATGGACCCGTTCCACCCGAACTGCGGCTAATGCAACTCGAGTTTGAAAGGATCAACACAAGAAACATATGGATGATTCTATTGATGTTGGTTGATTGATGCTAACTACCGTATGTGTAAGGCGCTTGAAAAGGATCTTGAACACATGGATGCTTATGATTTGGGAAATCATTTGAAGGAAATATTTGGAGTTGCAGAAGCACGTCGGGAAAGATTTGACACCATGAAGACTCTTCATTCATGCAAGATGATTGAAGGACAACTGTTGGGCCTGCAATGTCTTGAAAATGAAAGTGCCTCGAACATCTTGAGAGGCTTGGATATCCTATCGAGTTGGATTTGGCTACGAATATGATATTGCATTCACTCACCCAAGTTATAATCAATTTGTTATGAATTATAACATGAATGGGATGAATAAATCTCTGTCTGAAGCGCATGAGATTCTTTAGGGTCGGAGAACAATATCGCCAAGAAAACCCGTCAAGTGTTGATGGTGAATAAAGGAAAAAGGTTCAAGCCCGAGGTTAAAGCAAAAGTTGCTAAACCGGAGGCAAAGGTTACCGTTGTTGAGACGCCTCAACCCAAATCCCAAAAGGATGCGGTGTGCTACCATTGCAAAGGCCCAGGCATTGGAGGCGTAAGCTGCAAGGTTTATCGGAAGAGGCCCAAGAAGAAGGGCAATGGGGTGGCCATGACTTGATATCTATGTGATAGAATATTCTACTTTCTACTTCTAGTTCTTGGGTATTAGATATCGGATGTGGATCTCACATTTTGTTTAAATGTGCTTGAGCTAAAGAATAGAAAGGAGTGGCTCAAAGAAGGTGAAGTAGACCTACGTGTTGGAAATGGAGCAAGAGTTGCTGCGTGCATTAGCCGTAGGGACTTATGAAGTCGCTTTACCTAGCGGACTAATATTAATTTTGAATAATTGCTTGTATATTCTACGGATTTGAGCGAAATATTATTTCAATTTCTTGTTTAGACAATGAAGGTTATAGTTTTCTTATTGAGAATAAGGAATTTTTCTATTTACTTAAATGATATGCTTTATTATATCGCAAAATCATTTAATGGCCTTTATGTCCTTGATGTTGAAAATAATGTTGAAAATATCTATCATGTTAATAAGAAATCTAAACCCAAATAATGTAGACAACACATTTAAGTGGCATTGCTTTGTCTTGGTCACATAAATGGCAAAACGCGTCTCTAAACTTCATAAAGATGGATATTTAGACTCGTATGATTATGAATCATATGATGTTTGCGAATCATGTTTATTGGGCGAGATGACTAAAGCACCTTTTACTAAGAGTAGTGAAAGGGCTAGTGATTTATTGGCTCTCATACATGCGATGTATATGGACCGATGAATAGCATTGCTAGGGAGGATTGGGGGTACTTCATAACGTACATTTGATGACTTATCTAGATATGGCTATGTCATATCTAATGACAAAAGTGAAGCATTTGAGATATTTAGAATATTTCAAAATGAAGTACCAAAATCAACTTGGCAAAACTGTTAAAACACTTCGATCCGATCGAGGTGGTGAATATTTAAGCCAAGAATTTGATGATCATCTTAAAAAGTTGTGGAATTGTTTGAGAACTTACTCCACCAGGAACACCGCGATGGAATTGTGTGTCAGGAGGAGAAATCGAACTACGTAGATATGGTTCGATCGATGATAGAGTCAAGTTAACCTTCCTATTTCCTTTTGGGGACATGTACTTGAAAGCATTTGCTTTCACACTTAATAGGGTCCCTACTAAATGCGGCTCCTAAGACCCCACATGAGATGTAGCATGGAAGAAAACCTAGTTTTATCTTTCATGAAGATTTGAGGATGTGAAGCTTATGTAAAGAAATTGGTTTCTCGAAAATAAGCTTGCGGATCAATAAACAAGATGCGATACAGTTATTTCCCTCACCTTAGAAATTCTAAACACATACCCAAAGCCAACCTCTCATCTCTAGAGGATCCTGCCCCGACAAAAAGCCTAGCACGACCTCTCGTTTTAAGAGGTCGCTGATATCCCAGAATCACCCGAAGAGCGGTCGAAAATCCCAAAGCCCGATCTTGATTCCTACCCCGGTTAGCGGTTTTACATTCCCATGTAGTCGAGATCTAAAGCAGACTATTGCTTAAAGAAGAGCCAAGTCTATCCCGGCTCAAAGGATTGTCGAGCGAAGATTGTGCAAATTCCATCTCCCATTCGTTCGACGTTGTATGTGAGCATATTTCGTTTCTCCTCTGTAAGCACTTCTAGTGGGCGTCCACTTCAGGGCTTCACATCCGCGTCTCCCATCGACACTCTAAGAGGGCACGTTCTTTCGATTCTCAAAAATTCTCGAAGGTCCTCAGATCCCCGAATTCCAACGTTCATTCTATTCATTCGGGATAAGCCCAAACTACGACGACCTGAGCTCCTCCTATGGAGGGGAACGTAGGCAACCATAATTGGTCCAGTCGAAATCACAAACAAATCTCAGAAAATCCGGTCTCCTCAAGGACCATGCCCTTACACTTTGTTCATCTTCCCAGGGAGTTTGATTCTCGATATCGGTGGGGGCTTTCTCCTCGGGATTGATAAAAATACTTGCTCGCTATCGGCCTTAGTTGACTAACCAGAACATCAATAAAGGGTTTTAAGCGACTTTGTGATCATCACGAATAAGACGGGTTTTCAAGTGTCTCGACAAGCCTTCTCTTTCTACATCATAGGAAGATAAAGGCTAAACAACATTTCGGTCAATGAGGGGCTTCCATGCAGCAACATACGCACCTTGCGATGCTTATACTCTCTCAAAAGAGTCAAACCTAAAGCGAGAGTGTCATACAGAAAATCGAGATACATTCCCACCCTCGAAAGATATGCCCTTGCACGTAAACATTTACGAGTCTTGTCCAGCGACTGATTGACTGCGGTTTGAAATGATGAGTTGCCTCGCCCGGCCCGCGAAGATGACTGCACTGCTGATGAAGCTACATGGAATGTCCTCAAGTTGGGGCTTTGGTTAAGGTATCCTTAGGCTCTCCTTGCAGATTCCCTCCAAGATTGCTTTGCACTGTGTCAACTGGGGCGACTCTTGAATGAGCACATTCACTTAGAAGAAATATCATTTCCTCCCTTTTTTGAAAGAGTTTTTAATGTGTTTGAAAATGATACGATGAGTTTTGAAAACTTCGGTTTTGGGAGTCGCCACGCCGTTTTAGAGGAAAACATTGAAAAACCTATTTTTAGAGATTTTGAGTCAGGAGTCCTGGTTAAGTGTTTGGGAAGAACTAGAGAGTTAAAGCTGACAAACTCTTTCGAGACTTTCGATCAACATTGGACAATTTAGGATATTCAAAGTGTGTGTGCAATATGTGTCGATGTGCAAAATCATGCAAATTTGACATTTTCATTGATAATATATTGAATACAACTTGTGAGCCATGAGAGGGGCCACACCCTTTTACATATTATGATTATTATAAAAGAGGCGAGAAGGTAAGACAATGCGCCGAGAGACTTCCCATGTCGTCAGGCACGGGACCTCCCCAGAGCGGGAGGGTGTACTTGCGACATCGGTATCTCTTGGTCGGGTTGTCTTGTCTACAAGACCAAGCGGTTTTAAAATGAAATGACATTTATTTAACTCGGTAAAGACACTATTTGAAGGTCTAAAACTCGGTTTGGGATTGACGGGGAGTGAACA